>JANUWF010001131.1:600000-887500 GCA_026120185.1 Voacanga thouarsii
ACCCTTGGCTCAACTAGCACAACCCAAACAGTGAAATTTTATGGCTAAAATGAAGGAAGAAAACTATCTAACTATTCTCTAGCAAATCCTTGCAAAACTAAGCATCAAAGACCCACAGAAAAGATAGCAAGATCTACTATAAATTCACCCAAATATCCTTGACACAACAAAGGAAATCAAGAATAAAAATTTAGAACTATAGGCACCCAAACAATGAAATTTAAGATAAACCTTAGAAGAATAAAGCAACTATGACCCAATCAAGAGAAACCATATTGAATTATCCAAAAGATTTAGAGAATCATTCAAAAGGAAGACTAATCCCTAAGCATAGTCTTGAACAAGATGAACAATGAGGTAAAGTCCTCTCAAAGCTCTCTTTCACAATTTGAATAAAGTAAGTTGAATGTCTTGTCAAATCACTAAAAATATGTATTTATACTACCCTAATCCTAACTAAGTGATTACTAAGGCCCACAAACAAAATAAGGCCTTAAAGGAACTTTACATAGTGTTTAAAGTCAAAATAAATCGGAGGAAATTATAAAAATAAAAAAATAGGGTCCTGCCCGACATGACCAAGCACCAGGCATAAGTGCTAGACCTGGCGCCAGGTGGGGTTTTACACAACCTACCTCTTGCTTCTACTTTCTTTTACATTGGAGTACATAATATACGAATGAAGATGCATACATAATGTAGCAACATAACAAATATAATTGGGGATGCCACAAAACCAAAGATGACAAAAAAATTCACACTCTATATTTTATCACTCTATTCTCATCCATTCTCAAAGAATCAAGTTTCACAACACTTTCAAAGGTATAAATAAGGTTAACTTGGTTCTCAAACTCTAATTTATGCCATACCCAATATATAAGTGTACAAAAAATTGACTCTTCTAGAAAGGTCTTAAAAAGAATTCCCAAACAAAAAGATAAATAATAACTCTACCAAAACTAACACATATTAGCACATATCCCAAAAGGTTTTGAAATTCAGCCCAAAATGTAATATATATATATATATATAGCCCAAATGAAAACACAAGGATTTTATCCAAATATCTGAGAAAATACCCAAAATTATTAATACAAACTTGCAAAGAAGTATCACTCAACCCCTTCCCTATGCTTAAATGGGACAATATCCTCATTGGCAAAGATTCCCTAATACAAGCATATTCATTTTAAAGAAAATAAGAATGAGGGAAGATAAGATAAGCAATACTCCCCAAGTATGGGAAATCTCCTTGTACAAACCATGGTTGCTGCAAAAATTTAATGAAAAGAGAAAGGCTTCCATATCCAAATAGAAGATTAATAACGACAAAAACAAAAATAAAACACAAGCAAAAGTTCTAATAAGAAAATAAAACAAAACAAAGTAAAATAACTATCAAATAAAATGAGAAGAAAGGAAATATAACTACTTCTCTCTTTCTCTTTTATTTTTTAAAAAAAGAAACTAGATTGAATTGCACTGGTTCAAAGGTAATATCCAGTATCAGTTGCTCCCAGTGTCTCAGCAATTTTATTATTCTGCAAATGAGTGGTGCCAGTTGAAATGAACTAAGCAACACTAGTTATCATATATCCACAAACAAAAACAAACACAACAATATACAACTGCCAAAAAGATACGCTATAAAAAAAATGGCCTTCCGTGACAAAAAAAATTCATAGCTAAAGCTCAAAATTTCCTAGCTAAAGCCCTTTAGTGACAAAATTTACTTCCTCGCACCTTCCTTGTTGAATCACCGTCCCCAAAGCTTGTTGGCGACAAAATTTTTTATCGCCAAAAATTGTTCTTTAGCATTAATTTGTCGCTTTAGCGAGGAAATTTTTCCGAGCTAAAAATGATGTAGGATTGCACATCAGATGAACTTCTAGTAGGTTGGATGTTTGGATGAAATTATCTATTTGATGATGGGTGAATAAGGTAGGACAATCATTGATTCTAGGTTTGGAACTTGCCCTTCAACTAAAGAAGGACATGCAAGTGCCCATTACCATCTTGATGGGTTTTTTGAGCTACGCATATATAAACTGGTAGAATAGGGTATTGAATGCATTGGAGTAATGAAAGCACGGTTGTTTTATCTAATGGGCATTGAGGATAGGTAAGGAATATGTTCTTAGCTTGAATACAGAAATGATTGTGAATGTGTGGCATTTTGGTAATAATGCACTCAGTCTAGATGCTATAATACTCACTCTAATTCAATTTGTGCTCTAAATCAGAGTAACTAGAATAGTATTTATAGAAGTCCCTTAGGTCCCATCTCAGCCCTCTATATGTTTGGCCATCCATTTAGTATTACCGGATGGCTGCCCAATCTGGAGTGACTAAATAGTAGGCCCCATCTCAATTGGAATGACTTTACTGTTAACAATTGTAGGTTTTTTATTCTAAATTCAAATTAAAGCTTAAAGAGTAAAGGAAAGGCATGGCCCGCCCAGTTTGAAGTGACTTAGTAGTAGGCCCTAACACTATTAGAGTGGTGTAACTGTTGACAACTGTGGATTTTAATTTTGATTTTGAATTCAAATTAAAACTTAAAGGGTAAAGGAAAAAGTACGATCTGCCCAATATGAAGTGAACAAATAATAGGCCCCATTTCTATTAGAGTGGCATTATTGTAGACACTTGTAGGTTTAATTTTGAATTCAAATTAAAGCTTAAAGGGTAAAGGAAAAGGTATGGCCTGGCCGGTTTGAAATGACTTGTCAATGGGCCCCATCTCTATTGGTGTCACGTTACTATAGATAATTGTGGATTTTAATTTTGAATTTGAAATCAAACTAAAGCTTAAAGGTTGAAGGAAAAGGTAGACATAGGATACAAAATTGAACCTATTTGGTTTTTTAATCAGTATATTCTGAGTAAAGGAGCATCAAACTTCACTTAGAAATACACTGTTACAATTCCCTGCGAATTGAAGGGCGTCTCTGGTTTATATAGAATTTCACAATGGTCGATGCATAAGGAATTTCCTCTTAGCCGTTGTAGTGATGTTTCATGCCAGGCAGAGAATGCGAGCTTGATCTCTATAAGGTCAGATGTTACAAATCATTCACATGTTCTTAAACTGAGGTATTGGTCAAGAGAGTTAATGTCGGAAGCCTCCATTACTATGGTGGGTAGATAGATTCACTTCTTTAAATAGCAGAGACGTAGTGGCATTTAGGTAATAATGAACTCACTCCAGATGCTACGAAACTCACTCCAATTCAATCTGTGTTCTAAATCGGAGTAACTGAAGTGGAATTTATAGAACTCTCATAGGTCCCATCTTAGCCTTCCATGTGTCCGGCCATCCGTTTAATATTACTGAATGGTTGTCCAATTTGGAGTGACTAAGTAGTAGGCCCCATCTCAATTGGAGTGACTTTACTATTAGGCTCTATTAAGTTTCCAATTTAAAATTTGAAATTCGTGGTGTAAAGTTTACTCTGTGGGACCCATATTCCAACAATATAGGCCAACCAAATTGAGGAGTTGGTAAAGTAGATTGCATTCAATCATATCAGGAATGAATATTTGGAGACTATTTCTTGGTGTGGAAGATTTAAACAGTAGATAATGAAACGACACAATTTAGGAATAGCCAATGAAGCCATTGTATTTAAATTAAAAGTATATCTGATATGACATATGTACTCTTATGGGGGTTTTTAACTAGCTTTAGGAGTTTATAGTTGTGAATAAATGCTGGTAATTTTTGGGAAGGGTACAGCTTGTTCAATTTCAAATATGTATAGGCTTAGAATAGGTTATAATATATATAATTGCAAGAGAGGTGGTAATTATGTCAATTTGAGGGGAAATTTGAATTTGTTCTATATTAATTGACGTAGAGTCCGGACAAATTTCAGATGTGGTACATATGTGCATACTGGTGTGTTAGGTGAAATCATTGTTCCTAGTTCAGCCATTGATGGGGCTGGTGTGATCGAAGACTTTCTTACAATGCTTTTACTTGGGAGTCTGCATTCAGAAAAAAAAAAGAGAAATAGAATTCGTTTAGGGTCTGTAAATCTTTATAGTTCATTTAATATTGTGAATTCTCCTATGGTAAAATATGAAGACGCTATGGGGAAGAGTGAGTCTAAGCCTAGTGCATTGATTAAAAGAGTGTTGTCATTTTTTTTTCTTTCTTGACAGTAGACCTTATGGATATACCAAGCCTACATTTTTCAGATGTGTTTGGCCTTCCTATGGGTTATAAGGGGTTTAAGGCTAACTGCATGTCAGGCCTAATGCAATGAACTAGTTTAAGGAAGTTGTTCATGGAGTTGGGTCGACATGTATAGTTGCTTTTGATCAGTTCAGGGCATATTTTATCGTAATTTTTTTTATATGTTGTTCAGGGATAATGGAGGTAGTACAGGGGGTAATAACGGTAATGTCCGCAGTAATGGCCTGGTGTATTTTATAACTTGGGAAAGTAGAATCTCAAGTATTGTAACATTTTCAATTAATAATTGTATGGTCTTTTATAATTAAATGTGGTATCCCGACAATCTTCATGTGCAATTTGTTCTTTAACTATAACAGATAGGGAAATAACTTCATTTGATAATTCTAGATATATGTCAAAATGTAAAGACTGTAAAATGATATATTGAGTGGTGTCACTGTTGTAGCATCAGGGGTATCTCAAATGACATATAATTTATTGAATTTTAAAGTATATATGAAATTCAGTCTGTTTAAGCGAAGTTTGATGGCTTTAGCAGGATATGCTAATCAAGAAACCAAACATGTATTATTCTATATTGGTTGTATACAGAAAGAATACAACATGAAATATTTAAATTAGCTTGCCACATGGCTCAGGCTTATTCCTGTGATTCAGTGTAGCAATTACCAAAGATGTAACTATCTCTGACAATTGGGCTGGATCCAAATGAATAGTATTAAACATACTATTGGAGCCCACCTGAGACACAGAAGACCCAATGTCATCGTTACACAGTGCTGGGCCTAAATTTTAATATTAGCCCTGTTGAGGCGGATGATCGAGCCTGTTGGAATGATAGGCCCTGATGAATATGGAATGATTGATTACCCCAAGCATATGAAGATAATGTTGATCGACACAGTATTTTTTGTGTTAGTTTTGGCCCAACATGCTAGAAAATTGATGTCTTTAATAGTAAACACCATCGAATGTATAGTTGTCGAATGTGGTCCGTACTCTATCTCTGTTAGCTTCTTTGCACTAGAGAGTTTCAGAAAAAGTCTTGATCTCACAGGACTTGGTTCCTGAACATATATTGGAGTGTGTTACCTTGTAGGTGATTTTCCATGGACATGGATCGCTTATTGAGAAGTATGACTGGCCATAATAGTGTAAATCAGTTGGGCAGGCAATAGGGTATTTGTATTCGGCCTATAATTGGTCAGGACCAATCAATCTGGTGTCAAAAACATACACTATTACAATTCCTTGTGAATTTAAGGGCATCTCTAGTTTATATTAAATTTCATAATGGTCAATGCATAAGGAATGACCTCTTAGACATTGTAGTAATGTTTCATGCTAGGCAAGGAATGCAAGCTTGATCTCTATGAGGTCCGATATTATAGATGATTCCCATGTTCTTGAACTGAGGTATTCGTCAAGAGAGTTAATGTCAGAAGACTCCTTTACTATGGTGGCTAGATAGATTCAATTTTTTAAATCATAGAGATGTAGCAGCATTTAGGTAATAATGAACTCACTCTAGTTGCAATAGAACTCACTCCAATTCAATGTGTCCTTTGAATTGTAGTAACTGGAGTGGTATTTACAGTCCTCCACGTGTCTGACCATCCATTTACTATTATCGGATGGTCGTCTGATTTGGAGTGGCTAAATAGTGGGCTCTATCTCAATTCGAGTGACTTTACTATTGGGCTCTATTCGGTTTCAAATTTAAAATTTTAAAATTGTGGTGTAAAGTTTAATTTGTAGGACCCATGTGCCGACAATGTGGGACAACCAAATTGAGGAGTTAGTAAAGTAGAGTGCACTTAATCATATTAAGAATGTATATTTGGAGACTATTTCTTGGGGTGGAAGATTTGAACAGTAGATAATGAAGCGACACCGTTTTGGAATAGCCAATGAAGTTGTTGTATTCAGATTAATATATTTGATATGACATGTGTACTCTTGTGGGGTTTTTAACTGGCTTTGGGAGTTTATAGTTGTGAATAAATGCTGGCAATTTCCAGGAAGGTTACAGGTTGTTCAATTTCAAATATGTATAGGCTTAGAATGGGTTATAGTAGATATAATTGCAAGAGAGGTGGTAATTATGTTAATTCGAGGGGTAACGTAGATATTGTCCTGAAAAGTTTTAGTTTTGACGCCAATGATGATTTTTAGCGACAAAAAAAAGTTTCATCGCTAACATTTCGTCACAAAAATATATATATATATATATATATATATTTTGAGATTAAATGCAATTTTGAGAAAAAAAATTTATTCATTTTTCGTGACCAAAAAGAAATTCCTCGCTAATGCAAAAAATTTTCATCACCAAAAAGGTCAATGGCGACAAAAAAAAAAAAAATTACCATTAGTGACGAAAATATTTCCTCTCTAAAAGTAGTAATATTTTTAAAAATAAAAATTATTTAATTTTTTAGACCAAAGTACCCTTCATGGACTGAGCACACTAGATCATTAATCCTTCGTGCACAACAAACCACTCCATGGACCACTCACGCCTAATTGTAACCCTCCAATTAATTGGAGAGTCCTTAAACCGCGCAAACCCAGACCTCTTCATGGACCATGCACACCAAATCATGAGTCCTTCGTGGACAACAGCCCACTCCATGGACCATTCATGCCTAATCGTAACCCTCCAATTAATTGGAGAATTTGGTGGGAGACAAATTGCACACCTCCTGTATTGGAGGATAAGCCTCATACACTGGGCTAACTGTAACTGTTTGACTATATCATTTTTTTTTTCATTTAAACTATTCCCAATATTCTTTTTGCAATTCTTTTGCAATATTATTATTATAAAAATAAAATAATCATATAAAATTTACTACAAAAATATATTATTCAGTATATACAGCACATATATATACATGCAACACATTCATATAAACATATACAAAAATAAATATATATATATATACACACACACACAACTATACACATATATTTATACTACAAATATTCAAAAACATATATGTATATACTACATATATATATATATATAGACACACACACACACACACACACATACGTATATATACAACACATACATATTCATATACATATATCTATATACATATGCAACACATATACTCATATTTATACAACACATATATATACCTATATTCATATACATATATGAATATAGTCTATATATATATATATATACACATACATATACATATACATATATATCTATATTCAAATATATACATATTTATACGGATAAACCTTAGAGATAGGGTGAATAAGGTTTATGGCAAACAAATTCAAATTTTCAAAGTGTTTTGATGACTTGTAAGAAGGAGTAGAAAAATATTTGTTAAAAAAAATTGTTGTGTAGCTTTAAGTATCTAGTCAGATATCTTCGAAATCTGCCCTAAATGAAGAGTAGATATTTTAAATTTAAGATGGGCAATTAAAAGACCAATGACTAACTCACTATGAAATATAAAAGCTTTAAATCATATCAATGATTGAAAAGAAATGTGGGGAGTTTTTTTTATCTGAGGAATAGCGGAAAATGCAGCCATAATATTCAGATTAATATGTAAGAGAATAGACCAAAAGATTTATAGTGGTTCGATCCTCAATTGATCTATATCCACTACCTTAAGCATACAGTTAAGGATTTCAACACAACCTCTAAAACCTTTTTCCCAAATCAATAGTGGTAAGCAATACCAATCTTACACAATAGGGTCACCACACTTGATTTTACACCCAGCCTCTTTACACACATCAATCAAGGCTCACCCCAACTAAGTTTTACTTCCCAAACCTTGATACAAAACTAATCACAAAGCAAATGTAGAAATAGCTCACAAATTGAGCAGATATACACTAGCTAGAGTTTTTTTTATCTTTTTACCTTTGGAACAATAAATCTCACTTTGAAGAACAATGTAGATGAGGGATTTTTGTTTTTCGAAAGTCTTAAAGTGTTAATGAAAGTGTTACCACAAATCACTTACTGAAAGTCATGTTTAAAGGGCTTTTATAGGGGTAAAAAGCAAAATGCCAATGGCTAGTAATGGCTATTTTTCACTGTCATATTTTTCTAGAATTTTGGATTAACATTATCAAAAATTATGCATCCGAAAGGTGAGTCCAAAACACCACTTTATGCAGAAGTATTTTTTGAACACCTACAGATTCTTGGATAAGCATTTTGGATTCAGAGTCCATCCAAAATCACTTAACCAGGTCTTTATATAAAAAAATCTGAATTGAAAATACCCACTTTTTGAAATCATTTTTATGTGCTTCAATGAGAAATAAATTAATCCGAGGTAAAGAGACATAGGAAATACTAGTAATACCTTATTCACAATTTCCTAGTCTATGAATCTTCAAAAGTCTTCATGGTGGAACTTCTTTGGATTGGATACTCATTTGATCATTCGTTTCATACTTCATCGACCATGAGTTGCTTAGCAATCCTATTTACAAAACTTTGAAGAACCAAGGTCAAATATGCTATATTCAAAAATCCTATCATATATAAATACACATGTTAGTCCACATTAATGTTTGTCAAAAATCAAGACACAGGAGAATGCCTAACAATCTCTCTATTTTTGGGTGATGACAAACTTAATGGATTGTGATAGGAAAAACAATATATGCTAGTATGAATCATGTGAGACCAGGAGATAAAGAAGGTTATGTTTAATTGAAACACGATCTTTCATTATAAAACTCCAAGAGTGTTTATAAGTTAAAAATGAAAATTCAAGCATAGTCTCATAAACAAGGCTCAATGAGCCTATGGCCCTAACAACCTCTATATCCTTCTTTCTTCCTTAAAAGGGACTATTTCACAAAAAAAAAGTCAAATAGTGATTACTCACAAAGGAATGTGAAACTTAAGTATTTAAGCATGTACATGTAGTGATGTAGAAGATAGGACATATACAATAATGCTCTCCCTAAGTATGCATGTTTTAGTAGTGGATGGAAAGATGCTAATATTGAAGTGCATTAGAAAACAAACTGGGATTTGAGATTTTGGACTTCCAAAACATGCATCCAAAACAGATTAAAACAAGGCTAAAGGTAACTTCTGTAAAAACATTTTTATTAGATTAGTATATTAGACTTTAAAAAAAAAAAACTTTTCATGGTCCAAAACTCCCACTATGTTTGTGCAGGGTTAAAAAACAAGACTTTCCCAAAAATTAGACCTAACTTTTTAAAAAAAATCAACAGAAGATTCACAAAATAGTCCTACCATTATTCACTCTTTAGCCAATAAAATCATCACAACACAATCACCATAATTTGCCACTCAATTTTCTTATCCCAATCCACACAATCATTATGATCTCGTATATTTTTCTCAATTCATCACCCAACAAGCACAACTTCATTCACAACACAACACTGCAGTCAACTTGGCTAATCATACAGTCACAATCCATATCCATCATATATCTATAGTTATACCAAGGTTTCTCCCCCTTTTTCATCAATAAAAAATAACCATAAGCAGCAGAGAAACAAACAGAAGTAATTAAAATAGAAGCATCAAACTAGCAGCAGTATTATCAGTCCAAAAATAAAATAAAATTGTTTAGGAGAATAAAGTGCAGGAAACATGAAATAGAAAAGGAGAATAAAGTTACATCAGAGGAAGGCATCAGTCAGCTTTCTTCATGTGTCGTCTCTCACAGAATGATAACAATCTCAGGCTTACCACTTGCACCCATCTTTTTGTGTTGTCCAGCAAGTCTGCTAGACTTCCTTTTGACTACAACATGTTTTTGTTTGCGACATGATGAGCTACTAGTTGTAACTAGTTTATCTTTCTTAAGAGCAATTGTGTCATTGATTGTCTATTTGGACAAAGCCCATTTTCTCAACTGTAGGTTCTACAGTTGGGAGAGTGGGAATCTCATCAACAGTGGTTTTCTCAGCAGCAGTAGGTTTTCTAGTATCTTTTTTATGTGAGGGAATGACAGGTTCATTTTCTTACTCTTGTGGAGTATCTTGCTATTTTGAGACCCCTCCAATATCCTTCCCGACTTTAGACTGCCTTTCTCTACATCAATGAGTCGAGTGCCCAGATTGCGCAATTTAATCTTAAATTTGGCACTGAAACCATATAATTTTCAGACAAAATATTCAGAGCATCTAAAATGCTCTGTGACAATCCACTCTTTTCAATTTTCTTCTTGCCTTTAGTAGAGGACTCAGCTGCGATTTCAACTCTGCATTTTGTCCTAGTCGAGGTAGCAGTTACAACTTTCTTTCCTTCAGCTTTAATCTTAATCAACTTTTCCTTCTCTTCTTCTGTAGCATCTTTAACTAGAATCCATTGATTGTCCATCTAGACAAAGCCCGTTTTCTCAAATGAATCCATCCTGTAGATATTCATCTTGCAATGTCCAAGGGCAATCATACTGAGATCCACATTGAAGTGTTTGAAGACCTTGGTCAGAAGGTTTCCATATGGCAAGGCTTTGTTCGAGGTATTCCTTGATTGAAGCATCAACATTATAGCTAAAAATCCAAAGCTAATTTCCCTGCTCTCTAATAGGGCCAACATTAATATCATATGCACGATGCTTACCAAAGTTTTGTGCCCAAAGTTGGGTGCCACCATGGTTAAAACCATGTGGTGCAGTATTCTCCCAATTCCATTTAGCCATTTTATGTTGCGATCATTTGAGTTTTTAAAACTCTTGCCTCCAATAAACTTGGCCTCAAATCTCCCCAAATTAAATAAATCAAACTCCTTCAGAAATTTATTCATTTCAAAGAACTGAATTCCAACATCTCTAACTCCAAAGATTCTATTTAGCATCCGATGATCAAACTCCAGGTTCATATATCCTACCCGCGAGGTGTATCATTAAACCGTAAACCCATCCCCTATTTGCTTACATCTTCCTTTTCTTAGATTTGATTAAAATTCCCAGACTGACACAGTGTAGTTTTTTATTAATAGGCAATAGTTCTCCCCAGTCGACTGATTCAAACATATTTAGCACATTCACATAATTTAAAAATGCCTCAGGGTTAACCTGATAGCCTATAATAATGATCCTATTTCTTGACACCTATTCATCGAATTCTAACTCACACTTAGAGTCAAAAGAAGCGAGGTACTTGAGTGTCCAAGCTTTCATCTTGAAGATGTTATTTTGATGATGCAGTTTGAGAGGCTGGTTCTTTAGCAACTCCTTTGCCCTTCTTTTTGGTAAGCGACTTGGTGGTGGCAATAGATTTCTTTTCTGCCGCTTTGTTTTTCTTGAGCTTCTTTGATTATAGCTCGGTTCCTTTACTGGTTTTATGGACTTTAGCCATAATGGATGAAGGGTAAAGATTTAGGTTTTCTAGTTTTGCAGAGAGCACGAAGATTTGCAAGGAGAGAAAAAGAAAGGTTAATAACGGCTCCAAATTTTGAAAAGAGAGAGAAACTCAAATAGTTTTGAAAGTCTTTTTGTGATTTTTGAGGTATTTGAGAATATAAGTTCCATCAAGTACATAGGAAAAAGTGACTTTTCAGAGATATGAAAGAGCTTATTCTAGAAGGGCATGAATATTTTAAATTTTAAAAAGAAAGTTCTTGACCGAGACATTTCCATTCAATTTTTCTGCCTAAGAGATATGTCATCCACAATTTTAAGATGTTGCCATTTTGGACTTGAAGCCCAGTCCAAAATGTCCGTCCAATATGGATAAAAAGGTTATTAGCTAGATATGTGATTTTAGTAAAGGGATTTTGGATTCACGTTGTCCAAGAGCTGCATCCAAAATCTGCATCCGAAATCAGAAAATCTTCAGGAATTCTGAAAGGATAAACAACTAATCTCTGGCAAAATCATTAGTTATACAATCTAGTAATTCCCAAACCTCTTCCCAGATGATTAAATCTTTCTTTAGGCAGTGGTTTGGTGAATATATCTACAAGTTGATCGTTAGTTAGAATGTATTCCACACAAACATCACCTTTAAGCACATGATCTCTAATAAAATAATACTTAATTTCAATGTGCTTAGTTTTAGAGTGTTGAACTAGATTTTTTATCAAATTAATAGCACTGGTATTGTCACACAAAATAGGTACGCAATTAAAATTAAGGCTAAAATTGAGTAAAGTATTTTTCATCCATAGGATTTGAACTTCCTACTGCTATGTATTCTGCTTCGGTTGTTGAGAGTGAACGCAGGCTTGCTTCTTGCTATACCAAGAGACTAGAAAATGTTCGAGAAATTGACAATGTCCACTGGTACTTTTTATTTCAACTTTATAGCCTGCATAGACAATATGTGTGTATCTTAAAAGATCAAAAGAGTTAGTTTGTGGATACCATAGACTATAAGCATGTGTTCCAACCAAGTACCTAAGGATACATTTTACAGCACATTGGTGGGATTCTTTAGGACATGACTGAAATCTTGCACAAAGGAAAACCGAGAACATGATATCGGGTCGACAAGCAGTGAGATATAAAAAACTTCCAATCATACCTCTATACTTTGATTCATCTACTTTCATACCCTTTTCATCTTTGTCAAGCTTTAATGATATCCTTATAGTTGTACTAATTTCTTTAGTTTCATTCATTCCAAACCTTTTCAGCTATTCCTTAGCATACTTAACTTGATTTAAGAAGATTCCATCCTTGGTTTGCTTGATTTGTAACCCAAGAAAAAATTTGAGTTCCCCTATCATACTCATCTCAAATTCTTATTGCATAATAGTCTTTGCAAATTTCTTGTGTAAAGAATCATTAGTAGCTCCAAAGATAATATTATCAACATATATTTGAACAATTAAGAGGTCATCAGAAGTTTCAGATTTAATGAAAAATGTAGTGTCAATTACACCCCTTTAAAAAACCTTCTGAAAGAAGAAACCACTAAGCCTTTCATACTAAGCTCTTGGAGCTTGTTTTAAACCATAAAGAGCTTTGGAAAGTTTAAAAACATGATTAGAAAAATGTTCATGAATAAAGTCAGGGGGTTGCTCCACATATACTTCCTCTTCAATAAAACCATTTAAAAAGTTACTTTTAACATCCATTTGATAGAGCATAAAACCTTTGAAGGATGTAAAAGTAAACAGCATTCTAATGGACTCTAATCAAGCAATAGGAGCAAAGGTCTCATTATAATCAATGGCCTCTTCTTGATTGAATCATTGGACAATAAGTATAGTTTTGTTTCTAATAACTACATCATGCTCATCAAGTTTTTTTTCTGAAAACCCATTTTTGTACCAATCATGGGATGATCAAGTGGTCTAAGAACAAGTTTTCAAACTTGATTTCTTTCAAATTGATTCCATTCTTCTTGTATGGCCATAATCCAAAAATCGTCATGCAAAGCCATATCAATGCAATCAAGTTAAATGCTTGAAAGTAAGGAAAAATTATCAATGAAGTACCCTCATGTTTTTACACCATAGTTGGGATCACCAATAATCTACTCTGTTAGATGTCCAGTTTTGGACTTCCAATCTTTTAGTAGGCTTTGATCAATGTGCTCTTCACTTCTTTACTCATTCTTCAGCTTGTTGTTCTTCCAATTCCTCTTCTTTAGCGTGGATGTTAAGTGATGAAGCTTTGTACTATTCACTTCCTTTTTCCTTTGTAGTTCTTACATCGTCATCTTCTTTTCTAGAGAAGTATATGTTAGATTCCTCAAATACAACATGTATAGATTCTTCCACACATAGAGTTCTTTTATTGTACACTTTATAGGCATTTTTGTTGGAATAGTATCCAAGAAATATAGCCTCATCCGATTTGCTATCAAAGTTTCCAATATTATCTCGAGTGTTAAAAACAAAACATTTGCAACCAAAATTTTTGAAATAAGAAATGGATGGAATTTTGTTAAATATAAGTTCAAAAGGCGTTTTTCTTAGAAAAGGCCTCAGCATAACATAGTTAGCAATATAGCATGTTATATTCACAGCTTAAGTCCAAAACTATTTTGGAAGGGAGTTTTCACAAAGTATTGATCTTGCCATTTCTTGCAAAGTTCTATTTTTCCTTTCAACTATACCATTTTGTTGAGGGGTTTTTGCTGCTGAAAAGTTGTAAGAAACACCACTCTCATCACAAAATTTTGTAAACTCATGGTTGTAAAATTTTCTACCGTTGTCACCTATAATTGATATCAATTTGCACCCGAGGGAATTTTGAACAGTTTGAGCAGTTTTGAAAATTCATAGAATGCCTCACCTTTTTGTGCAAGAAACAAGGTCTAAATGAATCTTGAACAGTCATTCACTAGTACATAAGCATACCTCTTATCACCAAGACTAGTGGTCCTCATTGGTCCAAATAAATCAATATGTACAAGTTCAAGAGGTTTTGATGTTGAAATCATTTTCTTGGATTTAAAAGAGGTTTTAGTTTATTTTTCAAATTGGCACACATCACACAATCAGTTTTTGTCAAACTTCATTTTGGGTAGTCCTCTAACAAGCTCTTTTGTGGATAATCTATTTAGCAAATCAATAGGCACATGACCTAGTCTTCTATGCTAAAGGTAGCCATCATCATTTTTTATGGGAAAACATCTTATATCATACTTAATAAGATCATCAAGATAGAGCACATAAACATTTCCACTCCATTTGGCAGCAAAAATTATTTCATTACTAGAGCTGCCATAATAGTGCAAGAATCCTTTTCAAAAATAACTTTACAACCATTGTCACATAATTGGTTAATGCTAAGCAAGTTGTATTTCAATTCATCAATTAATAGTACTTGTGTGATAATAGTAGAATATCCCTTACCAATATTACCTATTCTGAATACTTCCCCTTCTTCTTATCTCCAAATATGACAAATCCATCATTTATTACTAGAATATTTTCCAAAACTGTTGTATTAGCTATCATATGTCTAAAGCATCCACTGTCCAAGAACTATTTTGTGGATCACATCTTTTGTGGTAATTGTACCTACACATAGGAAGAAGGAGTAACTTTTGATACCTATATTTTCTTGGGTCCATGGGGGTTAGTGATGGTTATTGTACCTCTCCAAAAAGTTTTCATACCCGATTCAACTCATTTCCTAACATGACACCTAGATGCAATGTGTCCATATTTACCACAATAAGTACAGCACATATGATTTATATTTGAGTAGCTAGCTTTCACAAAATGGAATTTGTGATTTTTAGCTTTATTCACATGCCTAAAATCGAGACCATTGCTGTTTCCAGCCAAATTCTATATTCCAAGAAATCTATTTAGATTGTCTTAGCCATTTGTGAACTTCTTAATATATATGGTAAGATCAACAACTCTCTTTTTCATGTCATCAAAATCACTGAGCATAATTTCAAGAGAAAAGACTTTATCACACAAGCATTTGTTCTCAAGTGTTAAACAGTCCAAAGAAGTGAAGATAACTTTTTTTTCAATATTTAGACAACCAATGGAATCAAGTAAAGCTTTATTTCGCTCTTTAGCTTATCATTTTCATCTAACAATGAATCGATCTTCATTTTCATTTCCTTATTTCTTTTGGACAGATTTTTGAGTTCATGGAACGTATCAATGAGAAGCTCACTCAAATTATCTAAATTTTTACAAACAGAACCATGTAATTCAATTACAGAGTTAGAAGGAGTAAGCTGTACTTTTTCTCCCATGGCCATGAAACATAAATTAGCTGTTTCAAGTTTAGATTCATTATGTTCTTCAGTTCCTGATTCTTCTTGATCCCAAGTCCTAATCAGCCACTTTCCTTTCTTGGCTTTATTGTTCTTTCTTTTCTTCTTGCTGTGCTTGGCTTTTCTTTCATTAGCTATTGGGCAATCAGTAATAAAATACTATGTACTCGTGCATTCATAGCACTGAGGTTTGAAGGACGAAGTTTGTCCTTTCTTTTTGACAAATTTTTTGCCTTTGTTGAAGTTTCCTTTTTTGAACATCTTTTTGAATTTTCTAGCAACCATGGCCAATTCTTTATTGTCTAAATTAGTACCACACTCACTTTCAGTTAGTTCACTGATAGAATCATTATTTGCAGCTTTTAAGGCCATTCCTCTTTTGCCTTTATCATCATCATTATTATGTTCTTGAAACCTTTTAAGTTTCAATTGATATATTAAAAGAGATCCAATAAATTCTTCGGTTGGTAGGACTTTCAAATCCTTAGATTCTTCCACAGCCAAGGCCTTAGGCTGTAGCTTTTTTGCAAGGTATTAAGTATTTTTCTATTTTGCTCTTCAAGGGAATAGACTTTTCTATAAGCTTTTAATCCATTCATAATATTTATGAACCTTGTGAACATATCAGTTATGTTTTCATTTAGTTTCGTAGTGAATAGCTTATAGTCATGGACTAAGAGTCTCAACTTTGATTCCTTTACTTGATTTGTCCCCTCATGGATGGCCTCAAGTAATTTTCATGTTTCATAAGTTGAACTACAACTACTAACCTGGTTGTATTCATTTGCATCAAAGGCACAACACAATATATTCATTTCTTGAAAATTTATTATCATTTTGGCATTATCTTCACGATCATATTCATCGCTCTGTTTAGGCACTGTTCTGCTTTCAACTATTTTAGATGGGACATATGGACCTTTTTCGATCAAATTCCATAGCATAACGTTGATTGAGCATACATAGATCTTCATTTGATTTTTCCATAAAGTATAGTTATTTCCACAATACAATGGTGGTCTGTTTGTTGAGGATCCTTCGATATAAGGTAGAGATTAAGTGTTTGCAATCAGGATCTTTTCCTACAAGGCAGTTAGATAGATAAAAATGTAGACCAATGCTCCGATAGCAATTGATAAACCTTAAATGTAGGTGAATAAGATTTATGGCAAACAAATGCAAATTTTTAAAGTCTTTTGATGACTTGTAAGAAGGAGTCAAAAAATATATATGTTTAAAAAAAAAATCTTGTGTAACTTTAAGTATCCAGTTAGAGATCTTACGAATCTGCACTAAATGAAGAGTAGATAGTTTTGTTGGGGATATGCCCTAGAGTCAATTTGTACTTATACAATTGTCATTATGTTTTATATAATAATATGAGGCTTTCCTTTCCATGAATAGTAAGTTTTGTTTTGTTGGTCATCAAGTACGTGACTTGATAGTAAAACCCTACAATGAATACAATGACTATTCTAAAACTGTCCCTGATCGATTATTATTATTGGAATAATAATAAATTAAGATTAGTATGTTTGTGACTTGATGGCTATGTTTTACTGGCCATGGATATTTGTGATATCAAGTCAAGACATAAATAAATGTTAGAGAACATTGTATTGGACATGACCCACTGTGAGAGTACTTCATGGAATATGTCATAAGTACTTTCTAGCCATAATAATATTGAAAGTCCTTCGACCTAAATTCATCATAGTTTCTTACTTGATAAATTCTATATTTTGACATTGTCTAAAGTTATCTTTAACCAGATAATAAATTAGACTACTGTTGGATATAGAATAAATCAAGGAGAGGAATATGATTGATTGTGAAGTAATTTGTCCCTCTCAGTTATGGGAGAGATATCCATGGGCCCCTTGATAAGTTAGACTGTTAAAAATGCATGGCCGTGCTCAAATATATCAATCTAAGATATTGATATCATTTGTTTGAACAGTCTACTATGAAATCAAGAAATAATTGATTAAGCTTAATAAGGATGACATGCTCTGTGCCTTATGCTTAATCTGGATATCGTGTGACAAAAGGACTAAATATAAAATTATGGTTTGGTTCAAAGAGATCACCGATCTTCATTTAACCTGGATAGTTATAATGTTTTGCTAGAAACCGCTTATAACTTGTGGGCCATTTAAATATGATTTAGGCACACTTGCCAGGTGTTAAATGAACCTATAGGGTCACACAATAAGCGAACTTGTTAGGTTATTTTTCTGGTGACCAGGTTCGATGAATCTGGATGATATCCAGATTATAAGAATCTGACTCGGTAAAATAATTAGTTAAATTACCGAGATAATGGCAGAATCTTATCATATCAGTTTTAATTTAATTTGAATTTAAATTAGAATATGATAAGATATTATTAGGGTTGGACTCTAAGAGGTTCGAGGGTTTTTAAGAAAACCCTAAGCCGTCTTTTCAATAGTCCAATTTTTCGGTTGAGAACATTCGTGACATTCTCTACCAGAAAGAAAAAAAAAACCTCTCAAACCCTAGGCGCTAGCACTCCCCGGGTATCGAGTGAGTTCGCGGTGTGTATCCGATAGAGGACATTCGTATACTGCAGCGTCTGGTGATTGTTCGGGTTGAACGTACAACAGCGCAACCAGAATCGAAGGATTTCGATTACAGCAACCAGAGGTAATTCTTAAAGCTTAGAACTTCTTAATCGTTTACTTGGGTCCTTGGGAGGGATTCGTAGATGTTTTCCGCGTTTAGGAGTCCACGAATCCTAACAAGTTTAAATTTAAGATGGGTAGTTAAAAGATCAATAACCGACTCACTATGAAATATAAAAGCTTTAAATCGGATCAATGATTGAAAAGAAAAGTGTAGAGTTTTTCT
Organism: Voacanga thouarsii; assembly: GCA_026120185.1. Taxonomy (NCBI): domain Eukaryota; kingdom Viridiplantae; phylum Streptophyta; class Magnoliopsida; order Gentianales; family Apocynaceae; genus Voacanga; species Voacanga thouarsii. Next base: position 618,755 of record JANUWF010001131.1, read on the forward strand.
AATCTAATGAATAGCGAAAAATGCAGCCATAATATTCAGATTAATATGTAAGAGAATAGACCAAAAGATTTATAGTGATTCAATCCTCAACTAATCTACATCCACTACCTTTAGCACACACCAAAGGATTTCAACACAACCACTATAACCTTATCCCAAATCAATAGTGGTAGCGATAGGAATTGCCCCATCCATGAAGGCTACTCAAAAGAAGACAAAGAGAAGTCCAACCCACAACTCATGGCACCTTGGATGAGATCCATTTTCAAGAGGTTTCAACAGGAGTTTAAGGCCAACCAAACCAACAAATCAAGGGCCAAGAGAATGATGAAGGAGTGGATAAAGAAAGGAATGCCAAAAGAAGTACAAAGAATGCAACAATCCTTATGGAAAATCAAGTAAACAAATGAACAAGGATTAAAGGGCAAACGGGCAAATGAAGGAATGTGACCCCAAGGAGCTTCAAATGGAAACAATCTTATCTTTAAAACTATTTGGAAGATTAAAAGAATGCATGGAAAAGAAATAGAAGGAATGGAGGTCAAATGAGCAGGAATTGGAGTACCCAGAGTTGACCCAATGCCAGCCCAGATCGACCGACCAAGCACCAACTATAATCTGCAAAATTCCTCAAACTTTTTATGCACACATTGTTCTAGCAAAATGGACCCAATGTCAGCCCTACTAGCCCGACCCGGCACTGGCTGTGTACTAGAAAAGGCCTTGTTTTGATTCTAATTTTTTGTGAATAAGTATTGTTCTTCTAGAATGTACCCGACGCCATCCCTATGAGGCCTACCCGGCACTGGCCCTATTTTGGAACCTGAACCTCAAACATTTTTCAGCTATTTTGAGATCATTTTGTAATATTTACAAAGTAGTTTAGGTCAAGACAACTTTATATGTGCTGTTATAACCATTGTAAACCAAGAACCTTTGGAGGCATATGAAATTGTCAGAGTTCAAGAACTCTTTGAGATCTTTGGAGAGGGTGATCCTCTTGGGTGATTTTCATAAATATCAAGACTAAATCAAAGGATTTAGTCACAACTTTGATCTTGTCTCTAAATTTTAAGGGATAATCTAAACTCCATCTCTATTCTATATGCTAGATTGCCTAGTGTGTTTGATAAGATTGAGTTAAGTGCCTTCAAATTCCTATCAACCTACTTTCTTTGGGCTAAGGTACAATCTTCTTCAAAATCTATTAATTTTCAAAATTTTGTCACTTTTTCTATTGCTATTTTTGGAAGTCAAAAACTTGAATTTGTGCCATGAAAATGTTGTTAATTTAACCCTATATGGTATATTGATGTTTGAGGAATCTTTTTCTGTAAAAATTAGTTGATTTGGGGGCTCAAACAAGTTAAATTTTGCTATACAAAGATGATGAGACTCCGCTTCATCATGAAGGTCAAGATCAAGGAGGGGGAGGTGTAACCATGCAAGGACAAGGGCCGGCGATAAAGATGGACGAAACTCGACCAAAAAAGAGGCCACCAGAGGACGGCCGGTGCCGGCTCCAAATAGCCAAATCGGCGCTAGCTCCAATCTGCCCCAGCAGCCGCCTCAAATCACAACAAGACCGGCCCGAAGATAGAACACAGTCGGCGCTGGCTGTGATGTCCAAACCGACGCCAGCTCTACCCTGGGCAGCCAACGATTGTCCCGCATTTTTAATGTTTTCTCCAGTTTTCTTCAATTTTAATTGCTTGTAAAGATTTATTATGATTTTTCATTGTCTTTGCCTAATAAAATTACAGCTGTTCCTCAAGAATTTGAAGTTGTTTTTCCAAATGAGGTAGTTAACCGAATACTTACCCAATTCTTACGGACCATAATCAAGAAGAACTTAACCAATTGGGAGGAATGCTGGCCACACCTTAAGTTTGTTTACAAAAAGGCTTTTAACTCTACCACTTCTCATTCTCCTTTTGAAATTGTGTATGGTTTTATTCCCCTAACTCCTTTTGAATTGATTCACTTGTCGACGACTGCTTTGCGTTTTTAATATTTTCTCCGATTTTCTTCAATTTTTATTGCTTATAAAGACTTATTATAACCCTAATCTGTAATAGAACCTCATGGATTACTTAGCTAGGGTTAGAATAGTATAAATAGAACTTTTAGTGATTTGAAAACACAATACACTTCACTTTAATTCAAATTTGAGAAGAGAATCTTGAGAGGCCCTAGCCTCCTTGTTCATCTTGTTCAAGACCAAGCTAAAGGGTTAGTCCTCTTTTTGTAAGAATCTATAAATCTTTTGGATAATCTAATGTTGTTTCTTTAAATGGGTCTTAGTTGCTTTATTCTTCTAAGGTTTGTTTGAAATCCAATATTTGGGTGCCTATTTTCTCTATTCTATTTGTTCTTGTTTGCCTTTGTTGCTTCAAGGATATTGGGGTGAGATTATAGTAGAACTTTCTACTCATCTTGAGGGTCTTTGAGGCTTTATTCTTCAAGGGTTTGAAAGAGTGTAGGTTGTTAGGTTACTTTCTCCTTTTGTCACAAGAAAAATCACTGTTTTGGGTCCCATTGTTTGAACTGAATAGTTAGCCAACTAAAACACTCATAACACCAAGAAAAACCATCAAGAATTCAAATCAAAAGATGAGCTACAAGATTGCACTCCATGTGTTTGATATATTGTCCCAATGAATTGTGATTGCTTATACTTGACTACCAAAATTTACATTCACGAAGTATGATGAATAATTTATTTAGTAAAGGGAATTTAAGTGATTGTTTATTGCTATATTATGATTGAGGTTGTAATACCATCACTTAGTGTAACAAATCTTTGAAATTCATGCATCTTCCTTATTGCATACCAAGTGTTTGATAAATTGCCTTTAAGACACCTTTCTTTCTTATTCCTTGGAATTTAGTTGACTTAATTAGTAGAACTAAATCCTTTGAAGTGGGAAAAAGTTGGAAAGAACTTAAGTGTGGAATTAAAAGTTTGAAAAAGGCAAGAAGGTGAGTTCATTGTGATCAAAAGCTAAGAAGAGTGCAAACATGAGTGAAGAGTGACCACAAAAAAAAAAAAGTGTGTAAACACGTGAGGGAGTGAAGTGAGGAATTATCCTTGTGTTTTCTACTTCAATTTTGTAAATACTTCTATTGAAATAAAATTCACAATGGCTAGTTGGAGTGAAAGTCAATTGTATGACAATTATAAGGAGTCTTGCTATGGTAAGAGTAGTTATGGGGAAGAAAACGAATATGAGCAAGAATATGAGGAGGATGACTATGAGAGCATGGGATATTTAGATGAATATGATGAGGGGCCAACATAAGTAGAAGGGTGTATGATAGCTATGAAAGAGGCCATTAGGAAAATAAAAAGGAATGTGAGGGGGTTTATGTGGAAGTAGCACAAAAACATTCAAAATGTAGTTTACAAATAAAGAATGAGGATGTGGAGAATAGGGAGTTTAAGCACAACGAGAAGTTGGTACCTCCATTCTATAAGAAAAGAGATTGGAGGGAGTATTATGAATGGGAAAGAAAAATGAAAAAAAAAATGTTTAAATGTTTTGCGCCTAGTGGAAGTTTCAAGGTGAAATGGGCACTAATGAGCTTTTCTAAACATATTTTAGAATAATGGAAGCAAATGAATGCACCAAGAAGGTAAAGTGGGTATCAAATGATGGATTCTTGAGGAAACATGAAAGAATTGATAAGGGAGCGGTTTGACCCTGATGATTGCCAAATATGTGGAAGTTTTGCTCACATATACCATAATTGTCCAAGAAGTTCTAAGCATGGTGAAGGAAGTACAATGAGAAATTTTTCAAAATGAGGAATAAGGAGAAAACAAGATTATGTTTGCTCTACTTGTTGGGAATATGGTTATAGTTTATGTGATTGCCCAAAATTGAATAATCAAGGAAGAAGTTTTGATTTGTTAAAGGGTAGTGCAATTCCTTGTGAATATTGTAGTGGCTATAGGTACAAATCATTTGATTGCCACTGGAAGTTCTCTAAGGAGCAAAGTGAGATTCATAAATTTGAGAAGCAAAAAGCTAGACTTGAGACCAAAGTAGCCAAGAAAAATGTTGTAGATGTTGAGGAGCCAAGAATGGCAAGAAGTGAAAAAAAAGTTGAGAGGGTTGAGCAAGATAAATTACATGGCTTTAAGAAGAAGAAGAAGCTTGAAAGGGAAGCCAAAAGCTAAGAAATGCTCAATCAAAATGATGAAGTAGTACATGAAGAAGTTAATAAAAATGTTGTTAAGCTTGATGAGGAGCTTAGTGATAATGAAGAAGAAGACGTGGAACCATTGAATTCAACAAATGGGGTGACTAAAGAATATTACAACATTCTATTCAATCTAGAGGATGAGTCAAACCATTGGAAGATTTAAAGGAGAATGAGCAAGAATAAGTTGAGCAAAAGAGTATAGAATTTGTTGAAGAGCTAAAGAATTCAAAAATTGAGGTTAAGAATGAGCAAGTGTGTGCTATGGATAAAGGTTTCCAAAGTGTTTCAAATACTTATGAAGTAGGAGAAAGCTTACATCCACAAGAGGCGAAAAAGAGGAGTTGGCTAGAGGTAGTGCAAAAGCAAATGAAAATGAGTAGAACTAGTAAGAATGAAGCATCTAGTTCAACTTCACAAAATGACACCAAATCTAGTGGAGGAGATAGAGTGGATGGAAGAGATGGGAATAAACTTGAGAAACCATGTGCATTGATACAGGGAGGAAGGAGAAAATTCGCAAAGAGAGTATATTTTTTTCAAGGTGTCTAATCAAGCAAAAACCATATATTGTCCTCATTGATACAGGGAGTTGTAAAAATGTGATTGGTGCTACATTAGTGGAGGAGTTAGGAATAGAAACCTTGAAACACCCTAGACTTTACATGTTACAATGCTTGAATAATTGTGGAAAGGTGAAGGTGAACAAATAAGCCAAGGTTGCCATTGATATGGGGAAGTATAAGGATGAAGTGGTTTGTGATGTATTTTCCATGTATGTATATTTTATTGGGAAGACCTTGGATGTTTGATAAAGATGTGATCCATGAAGGGAATAAGAACACTTATTCTTTGAGAAAAGATGAAAAGAAAATCACTCTACTTCCCTTATCCCCTAGTGAGGTTTTGAGAGATCAAAATATCTTGAGGGAAAAGGAAAGCAGAGGGAAAAAAAGTGAGTGAGAAAGAAAATAAGGACAAAAATGGAGAGAATAGGGAAGAACAAAAGAAGAGGAAACAAAAGGTTAAGGTGAGAGAAGAAAGAGAGATAAAAATTGAAGAAAGGAAAGAAGACGGGGTTGAAAGGATAGTCACCATCCCAAGTTGGAGAGAAAAAGAAAAGTGACGCAAACAAGAAGACAAAAAAAGAAAAAAGAGTGGAGGTAAATTGAGAGGAAAAATGTGGTAGTGAAAAAAGAAAGTATAGAGAATAATGAGGTAGAAAGTCATAGCATTTTTCTTTCACAAAAACTCCCTTGTTTGAATTCTTGCATAGGATTTGATTCGAGGAGGAATCCTTTCCAAGAAGGGAGAAATGATAAGAATTGCCCCAGGCACAAAGGCCACTCAAAAGAAGACAAAGAGAAGTCCAAACCACAGCTCAAGAGAAGTCCTACTCGGCACAAGCCCTATTCTAGAACCCGAACCCCTAATAGTTTTCAACTATTTTGGGGTCCTTTTTTAATATTTACAAAGTAGTTTAGGTTTAGACAACTATATATGTGTTGTTATAACTATTGTAAACCAAGAACCTTTGGAGGCATATGAAATTGTGAGAGTTCAAGAACTCTTAGAGAGCTTTGGAGAGGGTGATTCTCTTGGATGATTCCTATAAACATCAAGACTAAATTAAAGGATTTAGTCCCACCTTAGATCTTGTCTCTAAATCTTAAGGAATAATCTAAACTCCATATCTATTCAATGTGCTATGTTGCCTAGTGTGTTTGATAGGATTGAATTTGGTGCCTTCAAATTCCTATCCTTGGTGTTCTATTCTTTGTTAGATTAAGGTGTTAAGGTGTCTTTGAAGTAGGCTAGCTTCACATTATCACAAGAGTATTAATTTCCTAGCATTTTAGTGTTCTTGTGTGTGGGTTTGGTAGGTTCCTTGTTCTTGAGTTGAATCCAAAAGTTTGGTGCTTCCTAAGATCATATCAAGTAGGCAACACCAATCTTACACAAGAGGGTCAGCACACTTGGTTTTACACCTAACCTCTTTACACACATTAATCAAGCCTCATCCCAACTGGGTTTTACTTTCCAAACCTTGATACAAAACAAATCACAAAGCAAATGCAGAAATACCTCATAGATTGAGTAAATATATACTAGCTAGAGTTCTTTTACCTGTTTACCTGTGGAACAATAAATATCTTTTGAAGCACAATGTAGATGAGGGCTTTTTATTTTTCGAAATTCTGTTTCTGAAAGTGTTACTACAAATCCTTTACTGAAAATCATGTTTAAAGGGCTTTTACAGCGGCAAAAGGCAAGATGTCAATAGCTAGTAACAGCTATTTTTCACTGTTAGATATTTCCAGAATTTTGGATTCAGAATATCAAAAATTATGCGTCCGAAAGCTGAGTCCAAAACACCACTTTATGCATAAGTATATTTTGAACACTTAAAGATTCTTGGATGGGCATTTTGGATTCAGAGGTCCATCCAAAATCACTCAACCAAGTCTTTATATAAAAAAATCTGAATTGAAAATACCTTCTTTTTTCAATCATTTTTATGTGCTTCAATGTGAAATAAATTAATCCGAGGTAAAGAGACAAAGGAAATACAAGTAATACCTTATCTACAATTTCCTAGTCTAAGATTCTTCAAAAGGCTTCAAGGTGTGCAACTTCTTTGGATTGGATACTCATTTGATCATTCTTTTTAAACTTCATCGACCATAAGTTGCTTAGCAATCCTATTTGCAAGACTTTGAAGAACTGAGATCCAACATGTCATATCCAAAAATCCTATCACATATAAATATATATATTAGTCCACATCAATACTTGTCATAAATCAAAACACAAGAGTATGCCCTTTAGGCTAACATATATATATATATATATATATATATATATATATATATTTAAATTTAAGGATCAATTTTTGTAAATTTATAGGGTTATATTGTAAATACTAAAAAATTTAGGGATCAATTTATAAAATTTTTTAGGGTCATATTGTAAATACTCAAAAATTTAGAAACCAATTTATAAAATTTTTAGGGGTCATATTGTAAATATTCAAAAAATGAAGGACTAATTTATAAATTTTTTGAGGTCATATTGCCAATATTTAAAAATTTGGAGACCAATGCGCTATATATAGATATGTATAGATATACATAAGTACATATATATAAATACACAATACATTCTTATATATATATATATATATATATATATATATATACACACATACACAACATATATATTTATGACAATATACCATATAAATATACATACATACATATATATTAATATAGCATATATATATATATATATTAATATACTTTTTTAAAACACACATATACATATATATATATATATATATATATTAATATACATATATACACAAAATTAATATACTATTTTAATATACATATGATAATTTACCATATAAATATAAATACATACATACATACATACATACATACATATTAATATAGCATATTAATATATATATATATATACACTATTTTAATTTATTAATATTAATATACATATATATACACTATTTCAATATACTATATATATATATATATATATATTAATATAAATACCAAAAACTATATATTAATAAATATATATCTACGTATATACATTAATATACATATATATACACAATTAATATACTATTTTAATATAGCATATACATACATGTGTGTGTGTGTGTGTGTGTGTGTACACACACACATACACAAAATATACATACCAAATACATATATGTAGATATACATATATACACATATATACTCAAACATATATATACTTATAAATAAATGCCCAAAACATAGTGCGTTTACAAAGATAGATATATCAAATTTACAATTCAACTATTAAACTTGTTAAAATTATTAAGAAAAGTATTATGACCAAATTTGAAGGCAATCGGATATATTTTACCTCAAATCAAGCATAATATCTATAAAAAAATTCCAAAAACCTAACGCATTTACAAGGATAGGCATATCAAATTAACGATCCAATCATTAAATATGATGCAAGCTCTAAAAAAAGTATTCTGACCAAATTTGAAGGTAATAGGATATATTTTATTCCACAATATAGCACAATATCTGTTAAAATGCCCAAACCTAGCACATTTACAAAGATAGGCATATCAAAATAATGGTCCAACCGTTAAATTTGATAAAATTGCTACAAAAATTGCTATGAGCAAATTTAAAGGTAATCGGATATGTTTGGTCACAGAATCTTGTACAATGTCTATAAAAATGCCGAAAACCTAGCACATTTAGAAAGATAGACATATCAAATTAACGAGTTAACCGTTAGATTGGATAAAATCACCAAAAAAAGTATTATGACCAAATTTAAAGATAATCAGATATATTTTGTCACATAATCTAGCACAATCTCTAAAAAAAATACCCAAAACCTAATACATTTATAAATAAATAATTATTAAATTAATGATCCAACCATTAGATTTGATAAAGTCACTAAAAACATTTTATGACCAATTTCTAAGGTAATTGAATATATTTTAGAACAGAATCTAGCATAATCTCTATAAAAATACAAAAAACCTAACACATTTAGAAAGATAGGCATATCAAATTAATAATCCAACCATTAGATTTGATAAAATCACTAAAAAAAAAGTATTAAGACCAAATATAAAGGTAATCAGATATGTTTTGCCACTTAATATAGTATAATCTCTATAAAAATGCTCGAAACCTAACTTATTTATAAAGATAGGCATATCAAACTAACGATCCAACCGTTAGAGTTGATAAAATCGCTAAAACACGTTTAATTTTAAGGTAATGAAATATGTTTTGGCATAGAATCTAACATAATCTCTACAAAAATATAGAAAACCTAACACATTTAGAAAGATGGGCATATTAAATTAACGATCCAACTGTTAAATTTGATAAAATCATTAAAAAAAAGTATTATAACCAAATTTAATGGTAATTGAATATGTTTTACCACTTAATCTGGTATAATCTCTATAAAAATGCTTAGAACCTAACCCATTTACAAAGATAGGTATATCAAATTAATGATCCAACCGTTAGATTTGATTAAATTGCTAAAAAAAAAAAAACATTTTATGGCCAAATTTTATGGTAATTGAATATATTTTGGCACATAATCTCTATAAACATACAAAAAACCTAACATATTTAGAAAGATAGGCACATCAAATTAACAATCCAACTATTAGATTTGATAAAATTACTTTTAAAAAAAAGTATTAGAACTAAATTTGAAGGTAATCGGATATTTTTTGCCACTTAAGCTGGCATAATCTCTATAAAAATGTTTGAAACCTAACCAATTTGCAAGGATAGGTATGTCAAATTAATGATCCAACCATGAAATTTGTTAAAATTACAACCAAAAAAAAACATATTAGGACCAAATTTGAAGGTAATCAAATATTTTTTACTATCTAATGTTGCATAATCATTACAAAAATACCCAAAACCTAATACATTTACAAGGATAAACGTATCAAATTAATGATCCAACCGTTAGATTTATTGAATTTTCTTAAAAAAATGTATTATGACCAAATTTGAAAGTAATTGGACATGTTTTGCCACATAATCTAGCTTAATTTCTATAAATCAGCCCAAAATATAATGCATTTATAAATATTTAAAATTTTAGAGACTAATTTGTAAAATTTAGAGACTAATTAGTGTATTATATTTTAAATATTCTAAAATTTAATGACCAATTTATAAATTTTTGGTTTTCATTTTATACTTTACAAAATTTAAGGAGCAATTTGTAAAATTTGGGGTTATGCTTTATATATTTAAAAATTTAGGGACCAATTTATAAAATTTTTAAATTTAAAGACAGGTATTAGCTAGAAAATATGAATTTTGTCCCTAAAAGTATAGTTAATAGTGATAAAAGTTAATACTTTTAGTTAGAAAATAAATTTGTGTTGATGATGATATATTATTAGTGAGAAAAAATTAGTTGGGAAATGAATTTCCGTCATCATTAGTGAGAAAACTTCAATTTTCCTTGCTAATACATTATTTCCTAACTAAAGCCATCACTTTTAGTTTGGAAATAAAAATATTATTACTGAAGATCTTAATCAGTGACGACAAAAAGTTTTTATTCCTGAAGAAAAATTTTCCTTCCTAAAGGGTACTTTAGCTACAAAACTTTCGTTAGGAAAAAAAAATTATTGCTAATATATCATTTTCTTGTAGTGATAACAACGATAAGGATACAAACAACCACAAGACCAAGAAAGAAATAATCATACAGAGAAAACAATGCAAAATCAAATACAAATAACAAGGGTACAAAGAGTTATTACAACTAATTTAAGCAAATAATACAATCAATACAAAAACATTTACTAGTATCAATACCAATAACAACACAAATCGCCATACACCAATATAAGGACACAATATATTATCAACAAACTGTAAAATCAACTAATATAAACAAAACCAAAATATGTATTACTACCAAGAACTACACTAATACCAATACAATAATACAACAAAACAAATGACTAAATCAACATTTTCATAAGGGATACACTGAATCAATATATGCTAAGATACTGTCATCAATTCGTACACTATATACACAACAAAATACCAATACAAAAAGTACTAGAACTATTATAAATATATACCAAACATTCTTACATACAATAAACAATTTGACACACAGACGATAGTTACCAATTATCTAAGTACAACAAAGAATTGTATTGAAAATTACCAAAACATACAAATACTAACAGTATGTGCAACCATGGCTAGATTACTAGCTAAATTAATACAACAAGACAACACAATCTTACCAATTAGAATCAAGGAAATTATAAACATGTAAAAATAATAATTAATGCTTTATATATATATATATATATATACACACATATATATATATATACACGAGTATTTATATACAATGGTTAGTAATATTTACAAATATGTATATCTCAATTAATAGAATCCAAACTTTCTTGATGTTATCCTAACTTCCCCGGCAACATCGTCAAAAACTTGTGTGTGCATGATGATGTTGAAAAGAATATCATGCTCAAACAACTTTTAAATATAAAATGTCATGATTACTCATACAACATATATTTAGGCAAGTGTACCTATCATGTGGCATAGAGTTCTAATGACAACTATCGAAGAAAGGGAAAGAATAAGTGCTATTACTCCCTCTTTTTCTATTGCCTATGCTAACAAACTAACAAAACTATGTATTTATGATAGACAAATATAGAGAATCAACACAACCCCCCACAAGATTGGCCACGAGAAAATCAAGAGTAAGAAAAAGAGTAAAAGACATGTAATTGAGAAAATCTCCCAAAATTAGCCAAGCACAAAACACAAACTTAAGATAGTCAAATCCCAATTCTAAAACCAATAGAGGTCATAAATGTAAAACCCATACTCTCTCTCAAGTTATAGATTCCCTATTTTTAACCAATAAAAAGGTATCTCTACCTCCTCAATTAGACCTAAGAAGCATTAAGCACAAAACCCCCAATTACTCAAGATAAATCTGCAAGAATCCAATACCCCTATCTCTAGATGATATCAAAATCTAAGTGATTTCTAAGTTCTAATCCCTTAACCTTTCTCTCGAGTTAATCAAGAGAAAACAAACATTGAATCACCTAGCTTGGAACTCAACTCCTAACCACATCTCTTAAATTCATTAAAAGAGAGTTAACCAAATAATTAATTTAATACAAATTAGCCCAAATAATCACATATTAGAAATTGAAATTCAATAAATCAAAAGAAAATTTGATACTAGAATCTAAGTAGGGTTTATCCCATCAGACACAATTAAAAAGATTCATACAAAATGACAAGAAAAAATAAAGAGAAGCGAAAAGGAAGAACTTACAAACAAGCCCCTCTCCTTCTTCTTCTCAAGTCTCCTAAAGATCAACACTCCAATCCTCTCCTTAAGCTTCTCTCTTATAGTGCATGTTTTTCCTCTGTGTTGGCCAACCCTTATAGCTTCATTCTATTCCATTTATAGCCCCCTTAAAGCCCTTAAAATGGTGCAAGAATCAAAATAGCAAATCTATCTACGATATTAAGCAGTGCGGCTTATGTTGATAGCAACACCGCTAATCTCTTATTTTGCTCTATTTCACTTGTATTTTGTATATGATACATTTTTATAATAATAAAGAGGTATTATTTATCTTTCAATTTGTTTTCTTTACTTTTGTGTAAATATAACTATTAAATAAAGTCTCAAGTACAACATTGTGTTATGAAAATCACGATAGAGATCATGATGTGAGATTCCTACTACACTAAATAGTGTTTGTACTTAAATTATCCCTAGTCATAGAATTAATGAGATAGGATATCATTAATGCGTTAAGACTATCACGTGTTAAACTTCCTGGTATGATCAAGCGGTAGTTCTCACATCCGTGAGTATTGTGATAGTCAAAGTTAACACGTGAATGTTTGTTACTAGAACAAGTACATTGGATGACCTAGTTATAAGATAATGACACGGATAACTATTTAGTACAAGTGATAGAATCTTGTTATAGGAAACGTGCAAGTATACATAAACTTGAGATCTCTAAGGTATTTTGTTTGCTAGGCATTGTACTTTGATTCCAATCTTTGGAGTTAGATCAATAGCTGCCTATAAGATGGATATTGGATGTAATATGAAGTATACGAAAGTAGTTGAGAGGGTCAATAAATGATTAACTACTCCTACTAGTAGGGGCAAATATCTCACGGCCACCTGTAGAAATCACTACTTAAGAAATCCTTGGCCAAGGTGTTTGTGTATTGGAAATAGTTTCAATTGAAGCACGTGTTGAGTAGTGGATTCCAAGAACAAGTACTAATATATTCGGGCCAGAATTAATTTATATTCTAGAGGAAGTTGGCACTATTTTCATACTCCAAACCAAATCAGATATTATATGGTGAAAGGAGTTCGTTGCATTGATGTTCATTATTGAAGGGTTCATGTTAAGCCACTTAACTTCCTGGACTCTTGGGTGGTCATGATGTGTTACTAGATACCGCTCATGGTCTGCTAAATATGGGTTTATTAATTAAATGATTAATAAACTAATCCTAATTAGAATTAAGAAGTTAATTCTAAATTATTAAGGATTATTAATCCTAAAAACGTTTGGATTAATTCATATTAAGCTACCAATAGACCAGGAAACCTAATGGGTCACACACAATAAAGGTTTGAGTACTCAATATATTATTTGATAGTATTATAGGGGTAATTGTAAGAAGAAAATGATTTATAGGTGAATTATAAATTTGTTATAATTCATGGAGCCTAATTGCGATTATATAAACTTCAAGGACTTAGTTGTAGTTAGTTGATCTTGGAGGACATAAATGCAATTAGTACAAATCTTAAAAAACATAAACAAAGGAAATCATTTCCTCTGATGGCATACAACACACAGAAATCGTTTCTCTGTGAATCTCATCTTCTCCAACTCTTAAACCCTAGCCGCCTCTTGTTCTACTAGCATAGAATTAAGTGGGTTCTAGTGAGTAATTGAGCCTTTGTGTGGATACTATTAGAGGCAGTCCTTGCTTGGCCTTCAGTGGCCGCCTTGAGCAACTAATCACAGAACAGAAGAACTACGTGTTGTGTGGAACTTGCGATCGTGATCGCAGTAGTTCAGGAACCGAAGAAAATCTTTGAATTAAGGCTACAACAGGTAAATCCCGTAACTTTCTTTCTCACCTATTTTAATCGACAAACATGTGATTTTTTAGTGGGATTTTGATTTTATTTTTTGTTGCATGCATGCTCTTGCATGGCTGAATCCCTTCAGCGGTTTTAGAACCTTCATGTTTGTGTTTTAATGGGTTATGTATTGCTGTGAAATTGTTTCAAGCATGCTTTTGGTTGTCGTTAAGTGCTACTGCTTTGTATGTATAGTCTGGGTCTGTGAAAAACGTTTTCACAATGCTTATAGAAATTGTTTTTTTATGTTTTCTGGGTTCACAGAAATTATTTTGGCGTCTCGTGGGTTGTTCTGCAATTGGTTTCTGATTTGCATAAAATTAAACATTTTCCTTGAACTATTTGTACTATTAATTTAATGGTGATGGTGGTCATAGATTGTTGTTAATATGGATTAACAAATAATTAAATCAAAAACGGTTTTCAACTGTCTGGAAATCGAAGTTGCAAAAATTGTTTTTATTTTATGGGCCTTTTGGTTTCTTCGCACATATCATTATGGACAGAATGATGTTTTAAATTGTAATGAAGATTACAACTGGTTGTTAATAAATATTAGCACACATTGATCGAAAAAAAATATTTTTGAATGGTCTTGAAACAACATTGCAATTCACGAAAAAAATTTTCAGAGACTTGAAGAAGATGAATAGTAACTAGAGTTGTGTATGGCTATGATCACAACTGCTCAAGGGCTTAGAAATTATTTCTAAAGCCGCTAAACCACTCAGCGACTTAGAAATTGTTTCTAAAGCTGCCGATCGGATAGGTCAACAGCCTATCAGTTTTGAGCTTTGTACTATTTTAAAAAAAGTAATTTTTTAATATTTTCTAATTTTGAGAATATGTTCTAATAATGATTAGAATTTGTTTGGAACCCATGATTTAGGATAAAAGTATTTTTTAAAATTAGATTATGGACCCAAAAGTTTTAAAATTTTGATTTTCGCCTAGAATTTGTCCAAAATTAGATTTTGGACCCAGAGCTTTTCAAAAGGCTGATTTTGGATGTTTATGTATTGGATGTTTTTTGCTTACTATTTTAAGCATATTTTATTGGCATGGTGGATGGTTATGGACTTAGACCAAATATATATGTACATACATTATTTCACGCTTTGGTTTTAGTTAAATAGGGCATGCGTGTACTGCATTCTCTAAAATTCTTATGTAATTATTTTCTCATCTAACTCCCCTCAAATGTAACTAGAGATTTCTCTATTTAGGAATTTTTTGTAATTAGATTACATAAGTTAGATAGAGATAGAATTATTTTATTTTGGAGATGGCGACCAAAACAAGGTGAAGGGGTAAGACCTTCTACTTAAATCATGCATGAACACACAGGGTTGACCATATTAATTTACTTCATGGCTTGAGAAAATTAATTTAGAAAAGTCCATAACCATACCACGTAATTGTTTATTACCATGTTTATCAATTTATGCTACTTATTGATAAATTTTATGCATGCCCAGTGATGAGAAAACTAAAAGGAACAAATCCCTTAAATAATATTATACCTAGTCACTTCTATTAATATAGTAAGAATGAGAGTCCTTTTTCGAGACCAGGTTATTTGGCTAACCCAAGCCTACTTGACATCAGGCATGTTCTTGCTATGGAATTAAATTCTTATGGAATTAAATTCCTGATTAATGGGTTGGGTTTAACTAAATTTCTTAGAGTCAATATTGAGTTAGCTTAAAAACTTTTAGATTAAAATATGTGAATCACCCAATGATTCGGTAATTATATTTGATGTAATTGGTATTAGATGCCTACTATTGAACTCAAGAGTGGCTTGTTGGACAAATCCAAGGTTATTCTTGAGAAATTTGGATATCGATCCACTAGGAAAACTTCCTACGGGCTTTTCCAAATCAATAGTGGGGACTATTAGTGTAATACACCGCCCAAAACTACCTTTGACTATGGGGAAAAGTCATGCATTGCATAGTATTTTGCATTTTATGTGGTAGCTTAGAATTATTTTATTTGCATGGATGCATGTAAATTTTTCCGTTGCTCTTGCATTTGAATTAATTGAGATGAAATAGTGTGTTGTTAAAGATTTGGTTAAGGGAGGTTTGGTCGAAGATTTGGAAGGATGAGTATTGGGGTAGTAAGAACTTCTTGTAGGAAGAATTAGTATTGGAATCGATTTGGAATAGCGGGGAGGATGGTGATTTTTCCGTGGTGGCCCGAGTTCGAATCCTATCTCTTGTGAATCCTAGTTTCTTTTCTTGAAGATTCTTTTCCTTAGAGTTTCCATGTCTTGGCCGAAAAAGATATAGCAAACCTAGAGAAATTTTAGTGCCATTACTCCAAGGAAATAAGTCTCTATATTTATTTCCTAAATTCAAGGACTTTGATGTGAATAAAGTTCACTTTTAATTTTCAGCTTTTATTCCTTAGGATTTTTGAAAAAAACCCTAGCTAATAATTAAAATTTCAGCTTGATTTTAGCTTAATAGATGTTGCCATGGATAGTTGGAATTAATGAGTCATTTTCGTAGTAGGAAACCATGTTGATTTTAACATTAGAATGTTAGCTAAAAATCTGAAAAAATTTCCAGCAAGTGCCGCCACTTCTTGGAGGAATTTTAGCTCAATTCAAACTCTTCAAGGACTAGGGGAAATCTTATCCAAATCCTTGATAAAACCAGATTTTATTCAATCCTAAATCAACTAGGATTAGAATCCCTTTTCCTAGCTGAATTTCGGCGGCTTTGTGCAAGCACAAGCTACACGAAATTCTTGCACTCCTAATTGCAATCAAACTCTTCAAACCCTAGCTCAAATTACCTAGAACAACCTCCACCAAATCAGATTACTCTAGTAACACAAAATCATATTTTTCTTCACCAAAAATTCCGGAATTTTCGTCCAAATTCTGCCCAGAATTTTTGACAGCTTTGCACTCCAAAACCTACCAAAACTCTTTATTGATTAAGCCAAATTCCAGCACCTAAAAACCACACTTTTCTCCTCTGGAATTTCGTCAAAAATAGCAGCCAAAACAGTCCAAACATCGTCACTCTTGCACAGAATTTTCGCACAGCACTTGTACAGAATTTTCAGTCACCAAAACTCACACAAACTCTCTCTTATTTTGGCCAAAAAACCTGAACACACTCAACCCTTCTCTTGAGCATTATTTTAGCCAGCCTAGGGAGTAATTTTAGAACACTTTTCTCCTCTTAATCCCTCTTGAATTCGGCCAGCATCAAAGATACAACAAGCTGCAAATTTTCGCCCTTGCTGTCCAAGAAACCTAAAGCCATTAGGAGTCCTTCTTAGTACCACCATCCAACCCTAAATCAAACTTCTCTAAGCCTAAATCATAGTAGCCGACACTCCCTCCTTACCACACAAAAATTCCAGCAAATTCTCTCTGCAAATTCTCGAAAAACTCAAGAACTATTCTAAGCAAAAATCGAACACACCTTAAGGTAAGCAAAAATCCTCTCAACCTCTTGATGCCGTTTTCTCTAATGATTCTTTTCTCCTTCTTCTTCCCTTAAATCACGCCACATAGAGGCTGATTTTATCTTCTTCTTTAATTTTCAGTCAAGAGGAGCAAAGGAGGTAGCTTTTCTCTTCTTTTCAAGCGAACTCGGGACGATCACCATAGGAGCATCGAGACCTCATTACCCGATTGGTGAAAGGTAAGGGAATACCCCCCCTTGATGCCGAAAGTAAGGTTTAATGATGTCTATTAGTTGGATGAGCATATGGTCATGGTATATGATCTTTGGGGATTGGATAGTTTACTTGGATTTAAATAGGGGATTGCGAATTGTTGTGAAAATAAATGAGATTAGAGCATGTTTGAATTAATTGAGACCCTGATCATGATACTATATAGTTTAGATCAGGAGGATAATTGAGGAAAGCAAGCTGTGATTTTATCTCATTTATCTGAGGCATATCAGGTAAGTCCTTGCATAAACTCTTTTGTTAAATGTTGTGATGGTAAGTCCTTGTATAAACTCTTTTGTTAAACGTTATGATGGCAAGTCTATGTTGTGAAGCTTTGTAAAGCTATTGTTGAACTATGATTATTTGGGTTGTAAACGTTGATGATTATTCTTTAAACAGTTTTGTCAAACTAATTATTTTATCAAGAAAACTATTCTTTCCTAAATTTTTAGAAAACTCTTTTAGAGAAAAACCACGTTGTACAAAGCCAAGGTGTGGAGATATTTTGAATCAAGAATTGACGGATATGTTCGTTGAGTACTCAATAAGGGTAGGCTAACAATACTAATCTTGGAGGGCTAGCGTAAGTCTTCTGGCAAGAGGCCACCTCCAGAAGATGAACTCTGCTTGAAAAGGCAACAGTGTTGGTTGGTCAGGCCAATCTGAGCTAGCATTTGTACCTGGTATGGTATTATATATATTCCCGGCATGGACACCCGGATGGTTTTGTTGGGTGTAGAGATGGAGGAGTATCTCACCCGGTGAGCTGTACACTCACCTAGATCAAAACGCCCAATGTGTGGTAATCTGGTCCGGACAAGGTGCACAAAGTGTGGTGCCTTGGCCATTTTGTTCTCATGGAGCCCAACGTGTGGTGACATGACTGTTTATTCGAGTGGAGGATTTATTTTGTACAAAGTGTGACAATGAGAAAAACCCACTCCTTGCGAAAAGAGATTGTTTATGACTTGCCAAATTATTTCTACAAATATTTTACACTTTGCATACACGTACTATTCAAAACACCATGTGCACACACAGGACATACTGAGATTTATTCTCACACAGTTTTACATCATGTTTTTAGGAGATAGATTGTGCTGAGTCAGCGGGGCTTTAGCAGTAGAGGCTTTTGTTATTTTCCTATGATGTTCTAGGAGACTTTTGTCGTTTATACTTCTATACAATATCTCTTTTATTTCGTATTGCTCCAATTTGAGCCTGATGTAATAAGAGTATTTCTTTATTTATCAAAGTTGATTCTTTTGGAGATTGCCTTTATATTTTATACCTCGTTTTAAAGACCCCTTGTCCTACGGGACGGGGCAACATCCCCGCCCTTTTAGGGTACGTAGTCGTGGGGTGTTACAATTAGTTTGAGTAAAATAGTGGAATAATAATATGATTAATTAAAGACCTAATTATATACATTACATGTGCATATACACTTAGCCAATCTTCTCTATCTTTACATCTAGGTTATCTATATCATGTCAACCAACCTAAACTTTCGTAGCATCTTGGAAACCAATAAACTCACTGAATCGAACTATCTCAACTAGTATTGAAATTTGAGAATTGTTCTCAAATCAGAAAAGTTACTCTACGTGCTAGATGCTCCTTTTCTGCCACCTCTAGCCCAAGATGCTTATGCTAATGAGCATGCTGTTCACAAAAAGCACCAAGAAGACAGTAACACAACAACCTATATTATGTTGGCGTCAATGTCTCCTGAGCTACAAAAACAACACAAGCATATGGATGATCAAACGATTATTCTCCATCTTAGAGAATTGTGCGATCAACAAGCAAGAACAGAGAGATATAAGATCTCTAAAGAGCTGTTCCGATCTAAGATGGCTAAAGGTGCTTTTGTGGCCATTCATGGGCTGAAGATGCTGGGTTTTATAGAAAAGCTTGCATCTCTTGGGTTTATAATGGGTAATGAATTAAGTATTGACTTAATTTTGCAATCTTTGCCCAAAAATTTTTCACAATTTGTGATCAATTATCAAATGAACAAGATTGAGTCCACTATTTTTGAGTTGATCAGTCTTCTCAAAACTGCGGAGTCCTCCATGAAGAAGGAATCCAATGCAGTCTTGATGGTAGAATCTTTTTCTTCTAAGAAGAAATTTCTAAAAAGAAGAAGAAGGCTCCCACTAAGTCTAAAGGTGGTGTGAAAAAGATGGATGCAACCACCAAGGGCCCATGCCATTATTGTGGTAAGATAGGCCATTGGAGGTGCAACTGTAAAGCCTACTTGGAGACAGTGAAGGAGAGAAAGGAGAAGAAGAAGCTTACAGATACTTCTACTTCTACTCCTGGTATGTTTATGATTAAAATAAATACTACCTTTAAAAATTAGATATGGGTATTAGACACTGGATGTGGATCTCATTTATGCAATAATTTGCAAGGACTAAAGAACAGTAGAAGGTTTGAGAAGGGCGACGTGGACCTACGTACTGTAAATGGAGCAAAGGTTGTTGCACTTGCTGTGTTGACTTACGAGCTACACCTACCTTCTAGATTAGTTTTAGAACTTCAAAACTGTTATTATATATCAGTTTTATTGAAAAATATTATCTCAGTTGTATGTTTAGATTTATATGGATTTCATTTTATTTTTAAGAATAAATATTATTTTTTTTTCATTAAATGATATCCACTATGATTCTGCAACTTTGGTTAATGGTTTATATGTTCTAGAAATGAATAATCCAATTCTCAATATAAATAATAAGAAACCAAAGAAAAATAATACAAACTCATCTTATTTATGGCATTGTTGTTTAGGCTATATAAATGAGAATCATGCTTCTATGTTACATAAACTTGGTGATTTAGGGTTATTTGATTATGAATCATATGGCACATGCGAATTTTGTTTAATTGGTAAAATGGCTAAAACTTATTTTTTTTCTGAAAACGGAGAAAATGCCAAAGAGTTATGAGAACTTATACATACTGATGTATGTGGCCTAACGTCTATACAATCAAGAGGAGATTATCACTATTTCATAACCTTTATCGATGATTTTTCACGATATGGGTATTTGTATTTAATAAAATACATCTAAGGCTTTTGACAATTTTAAAGACTTCAAGAATGAAGTAGAGAAACAACTTGAGAAAAGTATTAAAACTCTAAGATCTGATCAATGAGGTGAATACTTAAGCTAGGAGTTTCAATATTACCACAATGGATATTACCACAATAATAGGATATTACCACAATGGACTCCATCATATATACCTCAACATAACGATGTATCTAAGAGAAGGAATCGAACCCTTCGAGACATGGTACTGACCATGATAGCTTCTGTAGACCTACCAAAATCGTTTTTGGGGTACGCACTAGAGACTTCTATTTATATTCTAAATAGAATTTCATAAAAAATGGTTCATACTATCCTATTTAAGTTGTAATTTAGTAAGAAACCAAAATTATCTCACTTGAAAGTATGAGGTTGTCCTGCTTTTGTTAAAAAGCTATAGTCAAACAAACTTGCTAGTAAGTCTGAAAGATATTTGTTTGTGGGATATTTGAAAGAATCTTAAGGGTATTACATCTACATTCCTTCAGAAAACAAAGTGATAGGAATCAAGCCAACCAAGCTACTAAAACTCAAGAAGGGGGAATGATAATGCAAAGGCCAATGACAAGGGCAATGACCAAGAGAATCTAAGGTGATATCCAATTGCTCCTACAACTATACTTGATGATCAAAAGGATTTGGAGTGAAGAAGGCAGTCGCAAACTCAATTTGATAAATATCCAAGTGGAATCCTCTACAACTATACTTGATAATGGAAGGGATTTGGAGTGAAGAAGGCAGCTGCAAACTCAATTTGATGAACATCCAAGTGGAATACCAGCAACATCCCATGCTTGCACCAACAAAGGGAGTGAAAGAGGGAGAAAACGCTAAATTCTAGCTTCCAGCTTCAACCTAGCGCGGCCCCAGTGCATACCTGGTGCCAGTGTATTCTGCTAGCTAACACACTAGAATTCCAGTGCTGACCTAGTGCTAGGTCCAAAACCTACACCTGGCACTAAGTCCAGTCGAACACAGGGTTAGAATTCTAGTGCTAACCTGGTGCCAAGTCCAGCACAGCTCCTGTCGCGGGGTCTAGTTGGGCAGGACCCCCTGTTTTGCTGATTTTTACTGTTTTCTCTTCATTTTCTTTAGTTTAAACACTCTATAAAGATTCTTTTAGACTTTAAATTGTCTTGGGGCCTTAGTAGTTACTTATCTAGGGTTAGAATAGTATAAATACATCTTTTGTGATTTGACAATTTTAATTGATCATACTTTATTTCAAATTGTGAAAAGAGAGCTTTGA
The DNA here is from genome assembly GCA_026120185.1 of Voacanga thouarsii. Classification (NCBI taxonomy): domain Eukaryota; kingdom Viridiplantae; phylum Streptophyta; class Magnoliopsida; order Gentianales; family Apocynaceae; genus Voacanga; species Voacanga thouarsii. Next base: position 640,781 of record JANUWF010001131.1, read on the forward strand.
GAGGTTTAACCTCCTTGTTCATCTTCTTCAAGACCTTACTTAAGGTTTTGTCCTCCCTATGTATGAGTCTCTAAAATCTATGGATAATCCAATGTGGTTTCTCTTGATTGGGTCTTAGTTGATTTACTCTTCTAATGTTTCATCTTGAATTTCGTTGCTTAGGTGCCTATAGTTCTACTTCTCCTATTCTTGATTTCCTTTGTTGTATCAAGGGTATTTGGGTAAATCTATAGTGGGTCTTGCTATATTTCTTGTGGGTCTTTAATCCTTTATTCCTCAAAGGTTTGCTAGGGAATAGTTAGATAGTTTTCTTTCTTCTTTGCTACAAATTTTCACTGTTTAGGTTACATTTGTTTAGCCAAGAGTTTTACCCATTTGTTTGCCTTTGTTCCACAAATTTACTCACATAAGATCATATCAAAGAATTTGGTATCAGAGCAAGGAAAGCCTTGATTTCAATCAAAGCTTGACATCAAGAAAAGGAGCCTAACAAGTTGAAGAAAAAAATAGGAAAATCCCGTAACTAAAAAACATGCTCCAAAAAAGTCACAAAATCTTTGTTATATCTTGATTTTTCTTTGGAAAAATTGCTCCTTGATGTTAATATAATCCTCGAGAATAAATTTGTCTTGTGTTTGTGATGAAAATGGGCTTGAATATGGTTGAAAATGTTAGTTGTTCTTAAGTGACGGAATTGCAACCAATGTGTTTGTTAAATGTTCTATGAGGATATTTATGGTTTTAGTTATGGGTTTTGGTTTTTAATTTTCATTTCTTGCGATGTTGGGACTTGATATATCACTCTATTATTGAAATCCATGTTCATTAAACTCATATTTGCAATTACCCATTTGTGGTAGTCTTGTTCTTCTTATTCCTATCTACTAGTTTTTCTTGTTTCTTGTTTCTTGCAAATTCTTGTTCACTTCTTGTTTAAAATTACTTATTTATGTTTTAGTGAATGTTTTTCACTATTTAAATCCTTATTCTTTGAAATTCTTACTTGGAAAACTTGTTTGCATAGGGTGCCCAACAAGTGTTTGTTGAAATTCTCCTAAGACCCCCTAATTGGAAAATCTATTGAATTTTGTTGATTCATTTGGTTGGATTAAATCTTTGGCTATTAGGGAGGATTATATTGAAAAACAAGGTTTGAGTGTTGAGAAAAAGGCACGAGGGAGAGATTAATATCAAAAGAGCCAAAGAAGCTAAACACGAGTGTAGAGTGAAAACTATTGAGAGTAAACACACAAGGGAGTGAACAGAGGAACTACTTCTTTTATTTTTATTAATCTCTTTTGTAGGTATAACTTCATGAGTGATTCCATTGCCATGGCCCATGAACAAAAACTTCGTAGACCTAATCCAAGTAGTCTTAGTCGACCACAAGAAGAATCACTTGATGCTAGGAGTTTGCGAGATGATTTGTAAGCTATGATGAGAACAATACAAAGTGAGTTTTAACACATGACAAGGGAGCTAATGGGTTTGACGAATTAATTTGGTCCCTCTTCTACCGTTGCACAAAGAAGAGGTCAAGAGAGGCTCGAAGCTCCAAGCCCTAGAATGATGGAAGGTGATGCTCATACTCATTCACTAAATGTTCAACAAAGTGAAGATTGGCATAAGCACTCAATTTAGGGATTTCAACAAGCTCCCATAAGAGGGGGTAGGCATGGTATGAGTGGAGGACGAGATAGATGTCAAGGAAAGAATGGGGGAAACAATCTAAGAGAATTGGAAAGAGAATTTGATAAAGTTGATGAATGGTATGAGGAAGAACATGGTGATGTATATAAGGAACTTAATAGAGGATAGGGCAGTAGAGGAGGTAGGAGAGAAGGAAATGATGAGGATAGGGAGTTAAACTATATCAAGTTGAAGCCACCAACATTCTATGGGAAGAGTGATCCCGAAGCCTATTTTGAATGGGAGAGCAAAATGGAGATATACATTCAATACCATACCTATAGTGAAAGATCCAATGTGAGGCTAGCTATCTTGCGGTTTGCGGAGTATGCAATGGTTTGGTGGGAACAAGTTAGCAATCAAATGAGATAAATAGGAGTAGAAGACGTAGGCAATTGGAACTTGTTAAAAGACATGATGAAAACTAGGTTTGTCCCACACCACTACTACCAAGACCTCTACCAAATGATTCAATCCCTTAAACAAGGTAATAAAGCAGTGAAGGACTACCATAAGGAAATGGAGATGATGTTGATGAGAGCTTAAATCCAAGAAGATCATAGGACAACAAGGGCTAGATTCGTGGGTGGATTGAATAGGGAAATAGACAATTTAGTAGAGTTGCACTCTTATGACCGATTTGAGGACATGGTCTATGCCTCTACCAAGATTGAAAAGCGACTAAAGAGGAGGACTTTTGCTAAGCCTACATTTCAAAGTCTGAACACTACTAGCAAGATACCAATCAAGAAGGATGATGTTCCTAAACCTTTCTAAAGGAAGTACAACAAGCCAAGGGAAGAATGAAAACCTAGGGAAGGATGGAACAAGGATAAGAGAAAAGTCATGGAAAGACCACAACGAAATAGAGATATCAAGTACTTCAAGTCTCTTGGCTATGGGCATACTTCTCATAAGTATCTAAGTAAAAGGACTATGTACACTAACTCCTATGGAGAAGTCATAACCGATGAAGAAGATGAGGAAGAGTGATGCCAAGGAGGCCAAGAAGAAAATACAGAAGAGGAAAGTGATGAAGGGGAAGTGATTGGCCAAGAGTATTCATTATTTAGAGTTACAAGGAGATCATTAAACTCCCAAGCCATTGAAGACTAAGACCATCAACAAAGGAAAAACATATTCTATACAAAGTGTCTAATCAACAAGACCCCTTGTAGTGTCATTGTGGATAGTGGAAGTTACACCAACATGATTAGTACAAGCTGGTTGATGAGTTGGGAATGAAATGGATTAAACATCTCAAGCCCTACAAGCTACAATGGTTAAATGATAGTGGAGAATTGAGGGTCAACAAATAAGTCTTGGTGTCTTTTGAGATGAGGAACTACAAAGATGATGTACTATGTGATATGGTGCCTATGCATTATAACACCCTACTACCTAGGCCCAACAGGGCCAGGGATGTCGCCCCGTCCAAAAGACAAGGAGTCTTTATAATTAGGACACACAAACAAAAATAAAATAATACTTTAAAATTAAAACTTATTACAACCCAAAAATTCAAGAACAAATCTAAAAAATAAATTGTTCACTATCATCTCTCAAAGCAACATATAAAATAAACAACAAGAGCCTCCAAGCAGGCAACATTCGAGCTACTCATCTCCACAGTAGGATCGACCTGAAACATGGCATAAAAGGTGATGAGATAAAAATCTCAGTAAGTCCGTGTGTGCTTTAAGTGTTTCAGGTAAAATAGTCCATGTATGCAAGTTGTAAAAACTTCATAAGAAAATGTACAGGCAAGCATTAGATAATGTTAAAAATAATGAGTGGCATTTTTCTCTTTTCAAACAATACATGTGCATAATAAAATCAACCACTCGAAAGGGAGACCATGGGTTACCACACGTTGGGCCCCATGACCATACAACGGTCAAAAAACCACACTTTGTGCAGACTGACAAAAGGTAGGTGTACGACCAACCGGGTAACATACTCCTCCTTCTCTACACCCAAACATACCAGTTGTCCATTCCGAAAATACACAGTCTACATGACTGAAACTTACTAGCTCGGACCGGCATGACTAAGTAGTATTGTCGCTTCTCCAAGTTGAGTTCATCTTCTGGATGTGGCCTCCTGCCAGAAAACTCACTCTTGCTCTTCAAAACTAGTACTACTAGCCTCCCTTATTGAATATTCAACGTTGATTGTCCCACTTGGGAGAAAATTAATAAAGCATTGCTTTATTTGGAAATAGCAATTAAGGGTTTCTAAAGTCTGTGTCAAAATTGGTTATAGAAATAGTTTAGTATTTGAGCAAAACTACTTGATGGTTTTCAAATAATTTGTTTAACTGAAACAAGAAAGGAAACAGTCCTTGATTACCTTTACAAAATGAGTGTTCACACATTTCGCATTCGGCTTGACATAGTAACCTTTTTACAGCAAATAAGTTTTCTGCAGGAGCTTACCTAATCCTTTGCTTGAACTAATTCAAAGATCTTCCAAAGCTGACCTAACCCCGCTTGGGGTAAATACAAGCCATAATTAAACTCAAGCCCAATTCGCTTCCATAAATAATCCTAGTTCAACTTATTACGATCATGACCCTAATGTCCTAAGCTTAAAGGCTAGATGATAAAAGGGTTTTATAAAATAAAACTAGCTTGATAATAAAATAACTAGGGATTGTGAAATAATTACTAATAAGTTATAGGTTCAAATATAATCTTTGTTATTAATAAATAAACTAGAGTTTATTTGATGAAGGGTTCTAAGTCTTAAAAATAATAAATTATTACTAATCTCTTAATTAATAATTAGGAGACAGAAAATAATTAGTAAATAAAATTAATAGTGAATTTTATTAATTTTTTATCATAAGATAATAAATAAATTTTAATAGTATTTATGAATATATAACCTATAAGATTAATATTTTACCTATTATGATTATTTATTATTATTACTATATATATTATTTTTAATGGAAGATATCATTTATTTGGATAAAATCTCACTATTTCATTTAATAATCCAACTCTCAAAGCTTCCTAGGGTTTTCGAAATTATTGGAGAAAAATATAGTATTAATTTTTATCAATGTATTAAAATTGGCTAACTTAAATAGTTTAAGATCAACAAGGTCATAATCATAATTTTTCTATGGCTAACAAGAATCATGAACATAAAATCCAACATCAATCAACCAACTATTCTATTCATGCATAAAGGCTTAAATCTATATCTACTATCACATGATCCAAACCTCACTAAGTTTAATCATATTCATGGCTTCAACAAGAATTCAAGAACATAAACCATATTCACCAAAGGTGACATAATATCTAGCATGCTTAACTATCCAACTTACTCAAGACATGGAAAACATGCATCGATCCACAAGAAATACTACAGCACTTAATCATGGCAAACCATCCTCATACTCCAATCTCAACTCCTTCATACATAAGCATATACTCAATCCCCAAACATCATCTATCCTTTTCTAACAACATCTAGGAGACATGATTTTAGAATTAAGGAGGGGGTTAAAAAGAAATACTTGGTCGATGACAATCTTGTTGAAGGTCCAAGGAGGTCCACACACGTAGGAGGCTTGATTTGTCCAAGGAAGAAGAAGAACAACGGCCATGGTTGAAACAACCATTTCGATCGAGAGAGAGAGAGAGAGAGAGAGAGAGAGAGAGAATATTAGTACATTAAATTAAAGATTGAAGAGAAAAGAAGAATGATCAAAATCGTTCTTGGTTACCTTGAGAGAGTTCTTGAATCTTCAAGAAAAATTCTGGTTTTTTATCTAATAGCAGAATTTTGTTTTCAATGTTTGATGTTATAAAATACATAAATGGTCTCTAGAGGGTGAGTAGACATGATCTAGAATTTTTGGAAGGGATTGGAGGTGTTTGGAATGGTCTTAGGCTTGGAGAATGGTGGTGTGTGTTCTTGGTGTTCTTGGAGAAATGGAGAGAAAGCTGGACAAAATTTGCTGAAGGATGTTGGCCGAATGGTTAGAGCAATTCTTGTGATTGGATTTTCAGATTAGGGGGAAAAGGGAAAGCTGGTTGTTTGAAATTCAAAAGAAGTAATTTAGGGAGTGAATTAAGGTAGAAGATATAGTAAGAGTGGTTTGGTTGATGGAGGTTCTTGGAACTGCTATGGCCGACTGGTTTTGTTGAAGTTTTGCTGAGATGAATGAGGTTTGTAACAGCTATAGGGTGGTTGAAATTCTGAGTGTAATGGTGAGAGGATTTCTGGTTGTTTGGAGCCTAATCCATGGAAGTTTTCATGGAGCAATTTGATGAAATTTGAATTCTAATTGGAAGTTTGATTGGAATAATTGATAGAGTAATTTAAGGAGTAACTATGGTGCTCATTCATGTAGATCAATAGAGGGGGTGAAGAAGTTCAGTTCATGGCTGACTTAGGTTAGTTTCATAGAAAATTGAAGTGATTTTCGGACAAGGTTGAAGAGGGAGCAAGGCTAGAATTTCTGGTTGTTCATTCGAGAGATTTTGGTAGAATTTTTGTGCAATTTTTTTTCTGCAATGCTCCAACCGACTTGCAGAAGGTTTGAAGGGGTATTGGAGGATCCTTTCAGGCTGGTTTCTAGCCTTCTTTATGGACAAAAGACAAAGATGAATTAATAGTTTGAAGGCTAGAAGAAATAGCTTGGTTTTTGGACTGCTAAGTTACGAAACTGTCCAGGTATTTTTTCCTGGTTTGCACAGCTTTGTGTAGTCCGATTTTTTACCAAAGGTTTCAGTCTTCAAGCTGAACAAATTGGCTATTTTTTTTGTAGTATTTAAGTGAGAAAAATGGCTGAAGTTTTTGAAAGCTGGACAGGTCAATGAAGTTGGAAAATTTCCAGATTGCTACCATGAAGAAGATAAACACTTATGGAGTGGAGTTTGATGGTTCAACCATGGAGATTAATTCTCTTGGGAACCCTCCTTAACTCCTTCACTATTTCAAGCTAATACTCTATCCTCTAAGAGTCATTTTCGAGATTCCAAGGTTAATGAACCTTACTGGATTTTCTGGAAATAAAAATGGCCTTGGGATAAATTGAACAACTTAATTGATAAAGGATTATGGTATGCTAGAGAGTAGAAGGACATGAATCCCTTAAGAATTCTTGTAGAACATAAGAATAGGATTAAGACATTCCCTTCATGTCTTCCCTAGGACAACACTCCTAGTTCTACTTATGGAATACAAAGGCCGAAAGTTCAACCTTAAACAAAATAAAATTTAATCATGCTAAAACTTAAATGATGGGATTTGAACTCAAGACCTTAGGGATAAATTCCAAAGCTCTAACTACTAAACCATAACAACTCTTGTTCTTATTTTCTCTCCCAAATATTATTCCTATTTAATCCTCAAGCTACCTCCCTATTTTCACTTCAAGCAAAATTACCACTTTACCCTTCCTACTCAATAAGCACAATTAAACCTTCTAGACTATAAATCACAATTCTAAAGCACATAAAATTATTCAAAAATATATTTATGCATGCAAGAATATATGATATGCATCCCGACCCCCCTTACTCCAGGATTGGTTTTAGTTGGGGTTTCACATATGTAAGCGGGTCATTTGCTTTTAGGGATACCTTGGCAATATAATAGAAATGTAAAGCATGATAGGAGGAAGAACACCTACTCTATTGTCAATGAGGGATCCAAATTCACTCTTACCCCTATGCTCCCGAGTGAGGTGAATAAAAACCAAAAAATCATAAGGGAAGGAGAAAAGAAAAAGGGAGTACAAGATGCTAAGCAAAAAGAAGAGTTAGAGAGAAAAGAATAAGAGAGGAAAGTGAAAGAGTTGGGGGAGAGAATGGGAAACAAAGTGCCAGTGAGCATCACAGATGGGAGTGAGCAAGGACAAGAGAGATGAGGTAAAAGAAGAGTGAACTATTTTGCAAAAGGGAGTGAGATCATAGAAGCAATAGAGGCTAAAGAACCAGTTATTCTTCTTATTTGCAAAGGATCTTATGTTACTACTAATGATTTTACCTTGTCTTTGCCAAGTGAAATTGTAGCTATTGTCCAAGAGTTTGATGACGTTTTCCTAACAGAAGTGCCTGGAGGATTGCTACCCATAAGAGGAATTGAGCATCAAATAGACTTCGTGCCCAGAGACGTCATCCCTAACCAACTGGCCCGTAGTACCAATCCGAAGAAGGCCAAATAATTACAAAAGTAAGTTGAGGAATTGTTTGAGAAGGGACATGTGAAAGAGAGCCTAAGCCCTTGCGCGGTTTCGATTCTCTTGGTTCCCAATAAGGATAGGACTTGGACATGCAGATTGTCGTGCCATCAATAACATCACGGTTAAGTATCGCTATCCTATTCCTAGGCTAGATGACTTACTTGATGAATTGTTTGGTACATGTATTTTCTCCAAAATTGATTTGAAATCCAGTTATCACCAAATTAGGATTAGGGAGGGGGATGAATGGAAAATGGTTTTCAAAACCAAATAAGGTTGTATGAGTGGCTTGTTATACCATTTGGGTTGTCTAATGCTCCTAGTACTTTTATGCATTTAATGCATTATGTTTTAAGAGAATTCATTGGAAAATTTGTTATTGTGTATTTTGATGACATTTTAATTTATATCAAGTCATCATCCTCAATGTGTCCTTGTTGCTCTTAGAAGAGAAAGATTGTATGCCAACTTAGAAAAATACTCTTTTTGTTTGGAAAGAATTACATTTCTTGGGTATGTTAGGAGTGCAAAGGGGATTGAGGTTGATGAGGAAAAAGTGAATGCCATCCAAGATTGGCCCATTCCTACCACTATTACCTAAGTTCGTAGCTTCCATGGGCTAGCTAACTTCTACAGGAGATTCATAAAAAAACTTAGCATCCTAGCAACCCCTCTAACGGAAGTAGTGAAGAAAAAAGTGGGAGGAAGCCCAACAACAAGCCTTTCAAACCCTTAAGGACCAATTGAGCTAGGCCCCAATTCTCATCCTACTAAACTTTGAGAAAGCATTTAAGATAGAGTGTGATACAAATGGGGTGGGGATAGGTGTAGTTCTAACTTAAGATCGAAAACACATTGCTTATTTTAGTGAGAAATTGTCCAGGGTAGCCACTAATTACTCCACCTATGACAAAGAACTTTTTACCTTGGTGAGGACCTTAGAATATTAGTAACATTACCTATTGTCAAGAGAGTTTGTGATCCATACTGACCATGAAACCCTTAAGCACCTCAAAAGCCAACAAAACTTGAACAAAAGGTATGCAAGGTGGATGGAGTTCATTAGGACATTTCCTTATGTCATTCAATATAAAGAGTAAGAACAATGTGGTTGTGGACGTACTATCTCGAATGTATGCACTTTTAAACTCTTTGGATGCTAAAATTCTAGGTTTTGAGCTTATGAAGGGATTGAATGAAAATGATGAGGAGTTTGGGGAAATATTTCATTCTTGTGAAAAATGTGCATTTGCTAAATACTATAGGTATAACGGATTTTTGTTTAGTGAATCAAGATTTTGTGTGCCAAAAAAGTCCATTAAGGAATTTCTAGCCAAGGAGGCCCATAGTGGGGGACTAATAGGACATTTTGGTATTGCAAAAACCTTAGGCACATTTAAAAAACACTTCTTTTAGCCCAAAATGAGAAGGGATGTATAAAAACATTGTTCCCAATGCATAACATGTAGGCGAGCTAAATCTAGGTCACTTCCACATGGAATATGTGTAAGATATCTCATGCATATCATATATGGCGCAGCAAAAAGAATAAGAACAAGATACCATTCCAGTATCCGCATATGTGTGGAAAACAAGACATAAAGAGAAGAAGATCACCTTTCTAGTGAGTCCCTATCGTTAAAATTTTCCTTTCTCGTCTGAGGCCCGATCTAGCAATCCTCTTGATCAAACACCATGAGAGTCGAATGTCCAACCACTACAATCACAGTGTGTGATTATCTCTAATAGAAATCCACACAGAGGATCACTCTCAAGCACCAAGATGTTTCTGTGCTAGCAGAAAACCAAAAGGCGGCTAGGGTATATTATTTTTCTTGTTTGCAGAAGAACAACGAGAGAGAGAGAGAAGAAGAACAGAGTCGTGTGTGTTCTGTGTTTTGGTTTCACTGAGAGAACGGTTCTCTCTGCGATAGGATTAAAAGAATGAAAAGTGCATTCCTTTTCGGAATCAAAAACCACTGAAAACACGTCTCAGGAATTCTAACAAAGTTAGAATTCAATAATTGTAAATAAAACTCATAAGTTTTAATATTTACAATCTTGGCCCAAATTTTATAACTAATTATAAATTGACCACATCAACTTCTTTCTCCTCACAATTAACCCCACTATATTATCAAATAACATTTTGAGTATTTAATCCTCTATTGTGTGTGATCTATTAGGTTTCTCAATTAATTGGTAGAGAATGTGAATTAATCTAAACGTCTTTGAAATTAATAATCCTTAATTAATTAGAATTAACATATTAATTCTTATCAAGATTGGTTTATTAATGTTGGGAATATGCCCTCTTAGACTAGGTTTCTGATGAAAATATCGAATATTTTATTAAAGGAATTTATTTTTGAAAATTGTTTGTGAATTCATTTTCTTTATTTGTGCACATTTTCGTTTGGAACAGACCCATTGTGTGCAAATAAGTTATCCATGTGAATGGAGGTCTTTCACAATAAGGTATGGATCATGGGTTATTTAAACACATAAATAGTTGTTCTTAATCGATTGATGAGAATGGGAATCTCATCATGTTTAGGTTATTATGTTATGAATTCCAAATGGGAAATGGCTTATCTTTAGCCAGTGAGTAGTCTACTCACTTCATGACATAAGCATATTTTGAATACGTAGAACAGGACCTGTAGTAGTGGTTTCTTAAAGTACTATATGATAGAAACCTAGACTACTACTGCTACAGCGTGGACTAGTACTCTATGACTTGAGTATGAGTTGGTGGTTTGACGAAACTGGAAGCATATACTTTGGTATGCTATAGTTGAGGTTCTATTGTAGGGCCAATATACTTGCATGTTGGATATGTGTAACTAGTTAATTAAGATAGACTTGTACAAGATAGTTTCTACACTATATCGCCCTTTATGATTGTCTGAATGATCTAAATAACCAGGACCTTGGGACACATGCTTGGATGTGTTCTTTAGGGTAGCTCCCTTGGAAAGTGGAAACACTCCAAAAAGTCGTGGATCATTGGACTAGAAGCCTAAGGATGGTAGATGTCATTTAGAGAGGTGTTAGTACACTTCTTCCTCTCTAAATGTACGGCGATGTGTAGTGGGGTATTTTAGTCATTTTACTTGTGGGTCGAAGACTTTACTAATGTAGCATTGTCCTTGGGGTCAATATTTCCTTATAATGATATTAGAAAATATTTAAAATGTAAAATACAATTATTTATATATAGGGATATTTTGGTCATTTTAGTAGCCAAGGCGATGTGTCTTTTTGGTCCTCAGAATAGCCCGTAAGTCCTAATTATTTTTGGGTTGAGAAATTGATCTCAGTTGAGATGGTTTTATTTTATTCGGGAAGTCTAATTTATTATTAGATTGGAATAAAATAAATGGAGAGAAATTTATTGTCCAGTTTAATTGGTTAATTAATTATTCAGTGCCTAAGTCCAGTTTGAATAATTAGGAAATTAACCGAGACTTAAACTAGAGAAAAATAATTAATACTTAATTATTTATTGGGTTATTTATTTAATTACATCCCAAGAAATAAATAATTAAAGTTTAATTATTTTTTATTCATTTGGGTTCATTAATTATTTATTGGATTATTTAATTAATCCCAAGGAAAATAATTAATGTTTATTATTTTGGGCTTTTCGGGTCCAAGAAAAATAATAAATATTATTTTAGCCCAATAGCCTGGACCATAGGATTTTTCCGAACACAGTTCAGAAGAGTTTAGGGTGAAGCCAAAATTTATTTTGTTAATAATATTCGGATATTAAATCCCGAAAATATTATTTTTATCAAAATAATTATTTTTAGTTTTATGACTCTTGGCTTTCTATGTAGAAAAATAAAATAAAAGAAAAGGGAAAAAAATAAAAATATTTTTCTAAAGTCTTTTGGCTCTCTCCTTCTCTTGTGCCTTTTCTGCTTCTCGCTTTTAGTTTTTGTTTTGCATTATGAAACCAACGGAAGCCAACCGAGGAGTTGGGGGTGGAAAAAAAAAACATGAGAGATTTTCTTCATTCCATTTCTGTGTTCACCAACTGGATTAGGCTGTGGTCATATTCTGAGAATTGAAAAGCCATGCATTAAGGATTTACCAGAGGAGAAGAAAGAGCCGGACAGGTTTTGCACCGGAAGCTTGGTCTCATGGAAGAGAAGGAAGCTGTTTCTTCAGGTTCAAACCATTCTTCTTCAATCTTTAAGGTTTAAGGCTCCAAGAGGTATGTTTTTCAAGCCTCCATGCTGCTGCCATGCTCTATTTAATGTTTATTTTCTCCATTTTCATTCACCGTATGCATGCTTTGTTCTCTGTCAATTCCTTCAATTAATTCATCAATTAATAAATCCATATTCAGCAAATCATGAGCAGTATCTTGTAACACATCATGACCACCCAAGAGCCTAGAAAGTCAAGCAGCTTGACATGAACCCTTCAATAACAAAATACAGTGCAATTAACTCATTTCACCATACAATATCTTATTCAGTTTGGAGTATGGAATTAGTACCAACTCCCTCCAGAATGTATATTAATTCTGACTCGAAAATAATAGTACTTATACCAAGAACCCACTACTCTAGATGTGTATCAATTGAAACTATTTCCAATACACAATCGCCTTGGCCAAGGACTTCTCGAGTAGTAATTCCAACAAGTGGTCGTGAGATATTCGCCTCTACTATTAGGAGTAGTGAATCCTTTATTGACCTTCTCAACTACTTTCGTTTATGTCACAATGTACCCAATATCCATCCCATAGGCAGCCCTCTATCTGGCTCCAGAGATTGGAATCAAAGTACAATGCTCAACAAACAAAGTACCTTAGAGATCTTAAGTCTAAGGATACTTGCACGTTTGCTATAATAAGATTTTATCACTGGCACTAAATAATTATCCATGTGATATCTCATAGCTAGGTCATCTAATGTACTTGTTCAATTTAACAAGCATCCACATGTTAACTTTGAGTATCTCAATACTCATGGATATGAGAACCACCGCTTGATCAAATCAGGAAGTCTAACACGTGCTAGTCTTAACGCATTAATGATGTCCTATCTTATTAATACTATGACTAGGGACTATTTAAGTACTAACACTATTCATTGTAGTAAGAATCTCACATCATGATCTCTATCATGATTTCCTTAACACAGTGTTGTACTAGGGATTTTATCTAATAGTTATATTACACAAAAGTAAACAAAAGAAACTGTAAGATAAATAACGCTTTTTATTAAACTAAAATGTGTCATATACAACATACAAGTGATTGCCTCTAGAGTATAACACTAACACTATACACTCCTTTGCCCATTCCAAATGCCCCTTGGGTTGATATTTCCATAGATTTTATTCTGGGGCTGCCTAGATCCAAAGAGGCCAAGGACTCCATATTTATAGTTATTGATAGATTTTCAAAAATAACTCATTTTGTAGCTTTCTCCAAAACTAATGATGCTTTATGTATTGCAGATTTATTCTTTAAGGAGGGGGTAAGGATACATGGAATCCCAACGACTATTGTGTTTTCTAGGGACACTAAATTTCTTAGCCATTTTTGGAGGGTCTTGTGAAATAAACTTGGTACTAATCTTTTGTTTTCCACGACTTGTCACCCCTAAATGGATGGGCAAACAGAGGTGGTCAAATGGACACTCACCCAACTCTTGAGGACTATTATCAAGAAAAACTTAAAGAATTGGGAAGAGTGCTTACCCCACATTGAGTTTGCCTACAACCGAGCAATTCATTCCACTACTTCTTATTCTCCTTTTGAAGTTGTATATGGCTTTAATCCTCTAACGCCTTTGGACTTTATTCCTTTACCTATAGGAGAACACATGAATCTTGGTGGGGCTAAGAAAGCAGAATTAGTGAAGGCATTCCATGAAAAAGTTAAGGTAGCAATCACAAAGCAAAATGAAGATATTACCTTTAAGCGCAACCAAGGGAGAAAACTGATTTTATTTAAGCTCGATGATTGGGTTTAGATGCACCTTCGCAAGGAGAGATTTCCTACTCAAAGGAGGAGCAAGTTGGACCCAAAAGGCAATGGACCATTTCAAGTCATTGGCTCAATTGGAGATATTGCCCACAAGATTAACTTACCCGGTAAGTATAAAGTTAGTGCTACATTCATTGTTAGCGACTTAACTACGTTTGATGTAGGTGATAATACGTGGAAGAATCAACTTCAAGAAGGGAAAAATGATAAGAATCAAGCCAACTAAGTCGTAAAACTCAAGAAGGGGGAGCGATAATGCAAGGGCCAATAACAAAAGTAAGGACCAAGAAAATCCAAGGCGTTATCCAATTGCTGCTACAAACATACTTGATGATGGAAGGGATTTAGAGTGAAGAAGGCAATCGTGAACTCAATTTGATGAACATCCAAGTGAAATCCCCTACAACTATACTTGATAATGGAAGGGATTTGGAGTGAAGAAGGCACCGCAAACTCAATTTGATGAACATCCAAGTGGAATCCTAACAATAGCCCATGCCTACACCAACAAAGGAAGCAAAAGAGGAATAAAATGCTAAATTCCAAGTTTGAGCTTCAACCTGGTGCCGGCCTAAAGGTATACCTGCCGCTAGGTGCATTCTGCTAGCCAACACACTAGAATTCCAATGCTAACCTGGCGCCAGGTCCAGAACCTACACCTAGCACTGGGTCCAGTCGAACACAGGGCAGGAATTCCAGTGCTGACCTGGCCCCAAGTTCAACACAGCTCCTAGCACCGGGTCTAGACGGGCAGGACCTCCTATTTTGCCGATTTTTACTATTTTCTCTGCATTTCCTTTATTTTAAATACTTTGTAAAGACCCTTTTAGCCCTTAAATTGTCTTAGGGCCTTAGTCATTACTTAGCTAGGGTTAGCGTAGTATAAATACATCTTTTGTGATTTGACAATTCAATCGATCATACATTATTTCAAATTGTGAAAAGAGAGCTTTGAGAGGTTTAACCTCCTTGTTCCTCTTCTTCAAAACCTTGCTTAGGGATTAGTCCTCCCTATGTACGAGACTCTAAAATCTATAGATAATCCAATGTGGTTTCTCTTGATTGGGTCTTAGTTGCTTTGTTCTTCTAATGTTTCATCTTGAATTCCGTTACTTGGTTGCCTATAGTTCTACTTCTCTTATTCTTGATTTCCTTTGTTGTGTCAAGGGTATTTGGGTGAATCTATAGTGGGTTTTGCTATTTTTCTTGTAGGTTTTTTATGATTTGTTAGTCAAAGATTTGCTAGGGAATAGTTAGATAGTTTTCTTTCTTCTTTGCTACAAATTTTTACTATTTAGGTTACATTTGTTTAGCCAAAGGTTTTACCCATTTGTTTGCCTTTGTTCCACAAATTTACTCACATAAAATCATATCACAAAGTGTTTGTGTCGAAGCATGCTATCTTCTTAGAGAAGGAGCACATACTCAAAGGTGCCAATGGGAGTAAAATTAAACTTAGTGAAGTTCAAGAAGAACAAATAGATGCGGATCAACCATCTAATCCCACATCTATTTAGAGAATAGATGAAACTTCTACTACATAAGAATCTCATAGGTCGAATAGGATATGTGTGGTATCTGAGAGATATGTATTTCTCATAAATGACCATAATGACATATTTGCTCATAGACGAGGATAAGCCTACTACCTACAAGGAAATTCTGAATAGTTTAGTCTAACAAATAGCTTAAAGCCATGAAGTCAGAGATGGATTTCATAGATGATAACCAAGTATAGACTTTGGTTGAACCACCCAAAGAAATCAAGCCTATTAGGTGCAAATGAATTTTCAAGAAGAAAACTGACATAGATGATAATTTAGTTACCTATAAAGCACAACTAGTGGCTAAGGGTTATCGTCAACAGTATGGTATTGACTATAACGAAATATTCTCGTCAGTAGCCATACTAAAATTCATCAGAATACTCCTAGCCATCGCCGCTCATTATGACTATGACATCAGGCAAATGGATGTGAAAATAGCTTTCCTAAACAGAAACCTGACTGAAGAAGTGTATATGACACAACTTGAGAGTTTCACATCCAATGATAGCACAAAAATGTGCAAGCTGCAAAGGTCCATTTATGGACTTATGCAAGCTTCTAGGAGTTAGAATATTCGTTTTGATGAAACAATAAAAGAGTTTGGTTTTATTCAAAATATTGATGAACCTTGTGTATACAAGAAGGTTAGTGGGAGTGCAGTCGTTTTCTTATTGCTTTATGTAGATGACATATTGCTTATAGGAAATGATGTACCTGTCCTTCAATCAGTGAAAGTTTGGTTGTCCAAGAAATTCTTCATAAAAGACCTTGGAGAAGCAACCTATATTCTTAGAATAAGGATCTATAGAGATAGATCAAAAAGGTTGTTAGGTCTTTCACAATCTATATACATAGATAAAGTGCTAAAGAAATTTAGCATGGATCAATCCAAGAAGAGATTCTTGCCCTTGAAGCATGGGATAAGCCTTTCAAAATCGATATGTCCTAAGATACAAGTTGAAAGAGATTGCATGAGTAGAATACCATATGCATCTACAATTGGTTCTATCATGTATGCTATGATATGTACTAGGCTTGATGTATGTTGTGTTGTAAGTTTTAAGAGCAGATACCAGTCTGATCTTGGAGAGGATCGTTGGGCAGCTATAAAGAATATCCTTAAGTGTTAAGGATATGCCCTAGAGTCAATTTGTACATATACTATTGTCATTATATATTATGTAATAATATGAGGCATTTCTTTCCATGAATAGTGCATTTAGTTTTATGGTCATCAAGTACGTGACTTGATAGTAAAATCCTACAATCAATACAATGACTATTCTTAAACTATCCCTGATCGATTATTATTAGTGGAACAATAATAAATTAAGATTAGTATGTTTGTGACTTAATGGTTATGTTTTACTAGTCATGGATATATATGACATCAAGTCAAAACATTAATAAATGTTAGAGAACATTGTATTGGACATGACCCACTGTGAGAGTACTTCATGGAACATGTCATAAATACTTTCTAGCCATAATGATATTAAAAGTCCTTCGACCTGAATTCATCATAGTTTTCTACTTGATAAATTATATATTTTGATGTTGTCTAAAGTTATCTTTAACCAGATAATAAATTAGACCACTGTTGGATATAGAATAAACCAATAAGAGGAATATGATTGATAGTGAAGGAATTTGTGCCTCTCAATTATGGGAGAGATATCCATAGGCCCGTTGATGAGTTAGACTGTTAAAATGCATGTCGGTGCTCAAATATATCAATTTGAGATATTGATATCATTTGTTTAAATAGTCTACTATAAGATCAAGAAATAATTGATTAACTTTAATAAAGATGACATGCTCCGTGCCTTATGCTTAATCTAGATAGCGTGTGACAAAAGAACTAAATATAAAGTTATGGTTTAGTTCATAGAGATCATTGATCTTTATTTAACCTAGATAGTTATAATGTTTTGTTAGAAACTGCTTATAACTTGTGGGCCATTTAAATATGATTTGGGCACACTGCCAGTGTTAAATGAACCTATAGGGTCACACAACAAGTGAACTCATTAGGTTATTTTTTTGGTAACCAAGTTCGACGAATCTGGAAATATGTCTAAGTTAATCGAACCTAGAAAATTAACCAGATACAATGAATCTGGAAATATGTCCACATTCGATGTATCTAGATGATGTTCAGATTATAAGAATCTGATTCGGTAAATTAATTAGTTAAATTACCGAGATAATGACAAAACCTTATCATATCAGTTTTAATTTAATTTGAATTTAAATTAAAAAATATGATAAGATATTATCAGAGTTGGACTCCAAGAGATTCAGGTGATTTAAAAAAAAAAAAAACCTTAGCCATCTTCTCAAGAAGTGCTCTCTGTTAAGAAAAAATATTCATGCCTCCATTCACCAAAAAATTTAAGCCTCTCAAACCCTAAGTGCTAGCACTCCCAGAGTAACGAATTGATTCGCCGTATGTATCTGATAGAGGGCATTCATGTAGGGTTTCTAAATTAATTAATCAGATTAAACGCAGCGAAAAATAGCAAGAAACCTAAGCCATGGATCACGGGTTTGCAGTAGAAACGAGAAAAAGAGAAGATCACGCTTATTACCTCTTGAAGCCGGAATTTAAATTTTTCTTGTTCCAAGAATGCAGGCGCGATCCAGATCACAAAACCAATTCACAGTAGCTCAATTGAAGTCCAAGAAAGAACTCCCTCTAATGATAATCCACACAAGGTCGAACGCTCACAATCTCACATTTCTATGCTAGTAGAATTTAGGAGGCTAGGGTTTGATTAATAAGAGAGAGACGGCTAAGGTTTGATCATGAGAGAGGCAGAGAAATGGTTTCTCTGTTATTGCATGAATAGTCTGTATCTCTTACCCTAAGGAAACCGTTTCCTTATATTTATAGATTTATAATTACCGTAAATTGCAACTTAGTCCTTCAACGTCCAATTGTCAACAAATTGGTCCTTGAAGTTTACTTAATTACAATTAGGTCCCATGAATTATAACAAACTTATAATTCACCTATAAATATATTCCCTTCTCTTAATTAACCCCACAATATTATCAAATAATATATTTGAGCATTCAAACCTTTATTGTGTGTGACCCATTAGGTTTCTTGGTCTTATTGATTGCATAATATGAATTAATTCTAACAATATTAGAATTAATAATCCTTAATAAAATAAAGGATTAAATTTATTAATTCTCTAATTAATGAATCCATATTTAGCATATCAAGAGCGACATCTAGCAATGACTCTTGACCACCCAAAAGTCCAGAAAGTCAAGTGGCTTGACATGAACCTTTCAATAGCAAATTATCAGTGCAATAAATTCCTTTCACCATACAATATCTCATTCGGTCTAGAGTATGGAATTAGTGTCAACTCCCTCCAGAATATTATTAATTTTGGCCCGAATATTTTAGTACTTGTTCAAGAAATCCATTACTCGATATGTGTATCAATTGGAACCATTTCCATCACATAGTCGCCTTGGCCAAGGACTTCATGAGTAATGATTTCTACAAGTGGCCTTGAGATATACTCTCCTACTATTAGGAGTGGTGAATCCTTTATTGACTTTCTCAACTACTTTCGTTTACTTTACGTTGTACCCAATATCCATCCCATAGGCAGTCCTAGATAAGACTCCAAAGATTAGAATCAAAGTACAACTCTCGTTAAACAAAGTACCTCGGAGATCTCAAGTCTAAGGATACTTGCACACTTGCTATAATGAGATTCTATCACTGGCACTAAATAGTTATCCAAGTGATTATCTCGTAGCTAGGTCATCCAATGAACTTGTTCCAAAACAAGCATCCACACGTTAATCCTGAGTATCCCAATACTCACGGATATGAGAACCACCGATTGATCCAATCAAGCGATATAACATGTGCCAGTCTTGGCGTATTAATAATATCCCATCTTATTAATACTATGACTGGGGATTATTTAAGTACAAGCACTGCATAGTGTAGTAGGAATCTCACATCATGATCTCTATCATGATTTCCTTAACACTGTGTTGTATTAGGGACTTTATCTAACGGTTTGTACACATATTTAGATATAACAATCAAACTGAAAGATAATGAATGCATCTTATTAATTTAATATGCAATATACATGGTACAAGTGATTGCCTCTAGAGCACAACACTAACAGTTCACGCATTGCAGTGTCTGGTGATCGTTCGAGTTGCACGTACGACAAAAAACCATAATTTAAAAGATCTCAATTATGCCAAACAAAGGTCATTCTGTAATTTCTAGATCGACTTAATCATTTGGTTTAGGTCCTCGGAAAGGATTCATGGATGTTTTCCGCGTTTAGGAATCCATAAATCCTAACATTAAGTACTTATAAAGGACTAATGATGTATTCTTAGTATATGGAGAAGGTAATTTAAAAGTAAACGAGTATACAGATGTCAGTTTTCAATCCGATGAGGATGATTTCAAATCACAATTCGGCTATGTGTTTACGATGTGTGGAGGGGCAGTGAGTTGGAAAAATTCCAAACAAGATACTATTGCCAACTTAAAAACTGAAGCTGAGTACATAGCCACTTCGGAAAAAGCTAAAGAAGCAATTTGGATCAAGAAGTTCATCATAGAACTTGGAGTGGTCCTTAGCAATGTTGATCCAATATCTCTGTATTGTGACAACAATAGAGCCATTGCATAACCAAAGAAACCACGGTCTTACCAATGATCCAAGCATGTACTTAGATGTTTTCATTTAATTGGAGAGATTATTGAAAGAGAAAATGTAAAGATAAAAAGAGTTCCCATAGATGAGAACATATTTAACCCGCTTATAAAAGCATTATCCCAAAAGAAACATGATAGGCATGTTAAGTCATTCGTTATTAGATACATGAATGATTGGCTCTAGTGCAATTGGGAGTTTATTAGTGTTAAGCCCTAGAGACAACCACTTGTATTTTGTATATGACACATTTTTACAATAATAAAAAGGTATAATTTATCTTTCAGTTTGTTTTGTTTACTTTTGTGCAAATATAACTGTTAGATAAAGTTCCAAGTACAACACTGTGTTAAGAAAATCATGATAGAGATCATGATGTGAGATTTTTGCTACACTAAATAGTATTCGTAGTTAAATTATCCCTAGTCATAGTATTAATGAGATAGGGTATCATTAATGTGTTAAGACTAGCATGTGTTAGATTTTCTGTTTTGATCAAGCAGTGATTCTCACATTCGTGAGTATTGTTATACTCAAAATTAATACATGGATGCTTGTTACTAGAACAAGTACATTAGATGACCTAGTTATAAGATAATGACGTGGATAACTATTTAATGTCAGTGATAGAATCTTATTATAGCAAACGTGCAAGTATTCTTGGACTTGAGATCTCCAAGGTACTTTGTATGCTAGCCATTGTCCTTTGATTCCAATCTTTGGAGTCAGATCGATGGCCGCCTATAAGATGGATATTGGGTGTAATGTGCAGTAAACAAAAGTAGCTGAAATGGTCAATAAAGGATTCACCACTTCTAATGGTATGGGTGAATATCTCACGGCCTCTTATAGGAATTACTACTTGAAAAATCCTTGGCCAAGGTGATTGTGTATTGGAAACAATTCCAATTGATGCACATGTTGAGTAGTGTATTCTAGGAACAAGTACTAATATATTCAGGCCAGAATTAATTTATATTTTAGAAAGAATTGGTACTAATTCCGTACTCCAAACTAAATAAGATATTGTATGGTGAAAGGAGTTTATTGCACTGATGTTCGTTATTGAAGAGTTCAAGTCATGCCACTTGACTTTCTGGACTCTTTGGTAGTCATGATGTGTTGCTAGATACCGCTCATGATCTGCTAAATATGGGTTTATTAATTAAAGAATTAATAAACTAATATTAATTAGAATTAAGAAGTTAATTATAAATTATTAAAGATTATTAATCCCAAAGACGTTTGGATTAATTCATATTTCGCTACCAATAGACCAGGAAACCTAATGGGTCACACACAATAAAGGTATGAATACTCAATATATTATTTGATTATATTATGGGGGTAATTATGAGAAGAAAATAATTTATAGGTGAATTAAAAGTTTGTTATAGTTCATAGGGCCTAATTGCTATTATATAAACTTCAATGACTCAGTTGTAGTCGGTTGATCTTGGAGGACTTAATTATAATTAGCACAAATCCTAAAAAATATAAATAGAGGATCGTTTCCTCTGATGACATACGACACATAGAAATCGTTTCTCTGTGAATCTCATCTTCTCCAACTCTTAAACCCTTGCTGCCTCTTGTTCTACTAGCATAGAATTAAGCGAGTTCTAGTAACTAATTGAGCCTTTGTATGGATACTGTTAAAGGTAGTCCTCACTTGAACTTCAGTGGCTGTGCGTGTGCAATTGATCACAGAACAGAAGAACTGTGTGCTGTGTGGAATTTGCGATCGTGATTGCAGTAGTTTGGGAATTGAAGAAAATTTTTGAATCAAGGCTACAACGGGTAAATCCCGTAACTTGCTTTCTTACTCATTTTAATCGACAAACATGTGATTTTTGGGTGGGATTTCGGTTCGAATCCCTTCAAGTGGCACTGCTTAAACTAGCTTGAATAGCACCATTTACTTCCAAGAAATTCAGCTTCTTGGCCTCAAAAATTGAGTGGCACCACTTATTATGAAATTAGCGGCACCGCTAACCTCTTATTTTTCTCTATTTTGCGATCCAGGTAGTGCCACTTACATTCTGGCAACTTTTTTTTATCCTTTTCAACTCTTTCCAATCTTATTCTTCATCAAATCTTTATTCATGACTCCAACATAAAATAATGTGAAAATTTAGGGATGAGTTATCATTTAAGAAAAGTTTTACAATTCTAGTATAATTTAAGTAGAAAACATGTACAAGATGAGCACTCATCACCCTCCCCAATCCCATATGTGAGATCCCGCAAAAACATTATTTTATTAGTTACTCACTAAATCTATCCCTGTTAACTTTTCAACTACATATTCAATTTTCGTAGCATCCTCCAACTTATGTTTACTGCTTTCTCTAATTTCCTTTTCTCCAAATGCCACATTAGCTTTCTCAAATGATGTAGAAGGATGATTGGTGGCCTCATCTCCCTTTATGCTTCCACACTCAATTATATTTCTGGACCTTGCTGGATTATCGTGGCTGACATTGTCAACTGCATGTTTATTCTCACCACTACAAAATGTGCTCCACTATTCATTGAACATGTCCAAGGTAAACCAATTAGGTCTCATCTACGATTTAGTAAAAGAATGGCAAATTTTCTTTATCAAATTGGAAAATGTAAAACAATTATAATAAAATCTTTAAAAAAAAAGACATAATGGCTCAACCGTTCACAATTGTTTATAAGAACCATTAAAGATTGAATTATGAGATATGTCCTGAATTAAGCTAAAAGCACAGTATAGTTTTAAAGTAGGAATGTTTAAGGAAACAAGCTAGAATATAGTCTAAAAAAATAGAGAATAATATGTTTGAGTTAATAGGCAACATTACTAATAAAGTAGGGCTAACCAACCAAGGCAAACCTTTCGGGGCAATTTTGGATAAACAAGTAGGCATAATAGATAGCATACATCCTGCATTCTACTGCACTCATTTGCTAGGGATGATGGTAGAAAATGGCAAAATGTATATGCAAAAGCAGTAAAAATACACAGCGGAAGAGGTTATATACCTTTGAATTTTCTTATAACTGGTTGTGTTTGGTTCGATTGGACAGGCATCAACAATGTGCTAGGAGTCCCTGCTTCATTGATGATTCTGGTTGATGTCCAGCAAGTCGACAACTCATTCTCATTCACATGAGGCTCTTAATTATCTGGTATATAACACTACCTAAATCTAGCCGATGAAAGCTTATAGGCTAAAGGATTGGTTTTTTGCTTTTGTTGATCAATTGCTACAGAGCAAGCATTAGACAAAGACGTCTTCTCCTCTTCTATTTGAGAATAGAACTGAGAAAGAAAACCAGAGAGAAGCGTCAACTATGTATTTTTTCTGAGAATGATGTTCTATATCTGTTAGGAGTTCATCCTTGGTATAAGAATCCCTGATAGTACAACAACCTCTCGTGCTATCCCAGAGATATCGAGTGATATCTATTTAGAAATTCAAAATACCTTAAACTAACCGCCTAGCCCTAAAGACCCATACCCGTTTAACCTTTATTAGACTAGAATTAAAAAATGGACCTTCGGTCCATCTCATTGGGCTAACTTAAATTAATTAACTAGACCAAGATTAATTAAAACCCAACAAGCAATTAATTAATTAGTCCAAAATGGACCAAAATATTTTCTCAAGCTTTTTACCTAATTCAGACTGAGCTAACCTTAATTACTCAATCTGGACTCAAGCCTTAAATAATTAATTAACCAACTGAATCAAGCTGACAAATAAATATCTCTTTGGAGCTTTTATTTTATTCTAGCCCAATAAATAAACTAGGCTACCTGGATAAAATAAAATCCATTTTATTTAAGACAATTTTCTTGGGCCGAAATTAATTAGGACTTATGGGCTATACCGGGGACCAAAAAACACATTGTCTTAGCTACTAAAATGGCCAAAATATCCTTGCTATGGAAATAGCTGTATTTTACATTTTAAATATTTTCTAATATCACCATAAGGATAATGTTGTGTTATCAAAGTCTCTGACCTACAAGTGTAATGATAAATATATTCCTCTACTTAATGCCATACATTTAGAGAGGAAGAGTGTACTAACACTTCTCCAAATGATATCTACTATCCTTAGACCTCTAGTCTAATGATCCAGGACTTCCTAAAATGTTTCCACTTTCCAAGGGAACTATCTTAAAGCAAACATCTAAGTCATATTTTTCAGGGCTCTAGATATTTAGATCATTCGAAGAATTATAAGAGGCGATATAGCATATAAGTTATTTTGTACAAGTCTGTCTTGACTAACTAGTCACATATACCCAGCATACAAGTATATTGTGAAGATAAAATTGCAAGCAAAACATAGCCAAAAAGATAGCCAAGGAACAACAAAAAACGCAGCACTCCTGCGTGAAGAAGAAAAAGGGAGAAAAAAAAATATTTTCTCATTACCTCTTCTTCTTGTTCTCAAAATCGACTGAACTGGAATATGCGGAATTAGGGTAGGCACGCTCGTGGAAACTTCTGTGCAATTCCTGCAAGCCTTCTACTTCGTTTTTGCATATAGATGAACGCCTAGCTTTCGATCTTCCAGTATATGGCCTGCCTAATATCGTTTTGGTGAAACAACCTAGGGACTAAAGAATATTTTCTGGAGAGGGAGAGGAAAAAGCGTCTGGTATTTTTCCACAGAGGGGGAGCACTGGAAAAATAACGTTATTTACTTTTCTCCTGTTTAACCTAAATAAAACCCTAGGTTAAACTGGATTGGGTTATTGGACTCTTAGTTTAACCTTTTTGGGCTTAATTAATTATTCTAACTAAAACCAAATAAATGGCCCAATTAATAAATAATTAATTTTTCAGCCCAAATAAACCAATCCAATTAATTAAGCCTATATTAATTTAGTCCCAGGTTAATCTTTAATTATTCAAACTGGGCCAAAGCCCTGAATAATTAATTAACCCACCAAACTAATTTAATTAATTTTCTCTCTCCATGGACCTTTATTTTATTCTAACCCAATAATTAAATCAGGCTACTTAAATAAAATAAATTTCATTTAATTTAAGATTAATTCTTTAGCCCGTATTTAATTAGGACTCACGGTCTATACAGGGGACCAAAAGACACACCGCCTTGGCTACTAAAATGACCAAAATACCCTTGCCATAAAAATAGCTGTATTTTGCATTTTAAATATTTCCTAATATCACTATAAGGAAATATTGACCCCAAGGACAATGCTGCGTTAGCAAAGTCTCCGACCTACAGGTGAAATGACTAAAATGCCCCTCTACACATCGCCATACATTTAGAGAGGAAGAAGTGTACTAACACCCCTCTAAATGACATCTATCATCCTTAGGCTTCTAGTCCAATGATCCACGACTTCCTGGAGTGTTTCCCCTTTCCAAGGGAGCTACCCTAAAGCAAACATCCAAGTCATGTTTCCCAGGGCCCTGGACATTTTAGACCATTCGGACAACCACAAGAAGCGATATAGTGCAGAAACTATCTTGTAAAAGTTTGTCTTAACTAACTAATCACACATACCCAACATGCAAGTATATTGGCCCTACGATAGAACCTCAACTATAGCAAATCAAAGTATATGCTTCCAGCTTCGCCAGACCACCAACTCATACTCAAGTCGTAGATTACTAGTCCACGCTGTAGCAGTAGTAGTCTAGGTTTCTATCATATAGTACTTTTAGAAACCACTACTACAGGTCCTGTCCTACGTATTCGAAATACGCTTATGTCATGAAATGAGTGGACTACTCACTGGCTAAAGGTAAGCCATTCCCCATTTGGAACTCATAACATAATAACCTAAACATGATGAGATTCTCAGTCTCATCAATAGGTTAAGAATAAAAGTTTATGTGTTTAAATAACCCGTGATCCATACCTTACTGTGAAAGACCACCATTCATATGGACCACTTATTTAAACACAGTGGGTCTGTTCTAAACGAAAATTATGCACAAATAAAAAGTAAATTCACAAATAATTTCTGAAAATAAATTCTTTTATTAAAATATTCGATTTTACATTAGAAACCTAGTCTAAGAGGGCATACAATCCAACATATTGGTCCTATGATAGAGCTTCAACTATAGTATACCAACATATACACTCCTAGCTTCTCAAGCCATATGGTATATAAGTCCATATTATAGGAGTAGTAGTCTAGGTTTCTACTAATATAGTACTTTTAAAAACCATTACTATAGGTCTAGTTTTATGTTTCGAAATACACTTATGTTATAAAGTGAGAGGACTACTCACTGCCTAAAAGTAAGCTATTCCCCATTTGAAATTCATAACGCAATAGCCTTCTCATAATGAGATTCATATTCTCATCATCCAATTAAGAACAGATATTTATGTGTTAAGTAACCCATGATTTATACCTTACTGTGCAAGATCTCCATTCACATGATTATTTACTTAAACACAATGGGTTTTTTCCAACAAAATTGTGCACAAAATAAAATATGAAAACACAAACAATTAATGAGAATAAAATTTTTATTAATTTAATTAAAATTACATCAGAAATACATTTTTAGTGGACATATAATCCAACAATCTCTCACTTGCACTCTAAGACATTGTATGTCCATATATGCCCACTCGTATAGCGTTTAAGTGTCTTCTAAAGACTCTCGCAGCCAAAGGCTTGGTGAAATGATTAGCTAGATTATTCTTTGAAACTATCTGTTCAACCATGACTTCCTATCTCTAAATAAATTCTTAAATCAAGTGGTACTTCCTCTCTATATGCTTCCCCTTCTTGTGGTTCCTGGGTTCTTTAGATTGCAAGACTACGCCTATGTGTCACAATACAATGTAATCAACTTGGCCATCTGTGGCACAACTCCAAGTTTTATGAGGAACTTCTGGAGCCAGACTGCTTTTTTGGCTACCTCCAAATCTGCCACATACTCAGCTTCTATGGTTGAGTCTGCAATACAAGATTGCTTAATACTCCTCCATAAAATAGTTCCTTCAGATAAGGTAAAGATAAATCTACTAGTGGATTTTCTTTTATCCTCATCTACCTGGAAATTTGAGTTTGTTTATCCTATAGGAACTAAATCATCAGCCCTGTAAACTAACATATAATCTCTCGTTCCCTTGAGGTACTTGAGAATTTGCTTTACAGCGTGCCAATGGACCTCCCAGGGGTTTGGCTGATATCTGTTGACTAAGTCTATAGCAAAGCAAATATCTAGCCTAATACATAACATGGCGTACAAGAGACTTCCCACAGCTGAAGCGTAGGGAATCCTACTCACATTATCTTTTTCTTCTTGAAACTTAGAACAGTCCTTTGAAGAAAGAGACAACCCATATCTGCAAGGAATTAGAGCTCCCTTGCATGAGTTCATGCTGAACTTAGCCAACATCTTGTCAATGAATGTGGCTTGGGATAAATCTAATATTCTCTACTTCCTATTTCTAAGAAGCTCAATGCCGAGAATATAACTAGCTTCTCCTAAGTCCTTCATACTGAATTGACTTGATAGCCAAACCTTAATAAATGACAATGTCCCTATATTATTCCTAATGAGTAGAATGTCATCCATATATAGTACAAGAAAAATCACATTTATGCCATCCAGTTTCCTGTACACACATAGTTCATCTTCGTTTTAAGTGAAATCTAAGATTTTACAGTTTTATCAAAATGAATGTTCTATACTCTTGATGCCAGCTTAAGTCTATAGATAGACTTTTTAAGCTTACAAACCATATGTTTCTGGCCTTCAGCAATAAATCCCTCTGATTGGGACATATAGATGTCTTCGCTAAGATGGCCATTAAGAAAAGCCATCTTGACATCCATTTACCATATCTCGTAATCATAATAACTACGATGGCAAAGAGGATACGAATGGATTTAAGTATGGCTACTAGAGAAAAAGTTTCCTTATAATTGATTCCCTCTTTCTGAGTATACCCTTTCACCACAAGCCTAGATTTAAAGGTTTCCACCTTCTCATCTATACCTCTTTTCCTCTTGTATACCTATTTACGCCCAATGAGTTTTATCCATTCAAGTAAAGCTACAAGATCCCAAACCTAATTAAAGTACATAGACTCAATCTCGGCTTTCATTGCTTCATGCCATAGGTTTGCATCGGCATCAGCAATAGCCTCATTGTATCTAGTGGGGTCTTATTCTTGATGGTCGGAGTCTAGGTAAAAAACCTCTCCAGTCTATCTTTTTGGAACCCTAGATTCCCTCCCACTATGATGAAGCTCCCCTTGTATAGGTTCCTGAGGTTGTGCCACTTCTTATTCAATAATCGGGTTAGAAGAAGATTCAGAAGAAAACTTCTCCTCGAGTTCCAACCTAACTGATGTTAGGAATCCTTGTCACGCAAATTCAAGTTGCGCAATGAAATAAAATCAAGAATTCCCATTGAGGATCTCATTTATGCGTAAAAGGATTTGAAATAAGTGAAGATATTACTTCACGTGAAAATCTCTAGGAATGAAAAATTTTTCCTTCTCTATTCATGGCGTGATCCAGCAATACCAAAACTCCTCGTCATCACCACTAGAGTCTAAGTGGAAGGCTCCCTCTAATAATATCCACATAAGAATTGTGCTCAAGAACATGCTAGGATTTTGTGCTAGCAAAACATTTGGCGGCTAGGGTATTTGTGGTTGAGAAGAAGAAGGTTTTCAGGAAGAGAACCCTCCATTTTTCCCAAAAAGAAAAAAAAAACTTGTGTAATTTCCAAAAATCCTTAACTAACGAAATGTATATACACATCATATATATATATATATATATATATATATATATATAGTTCCTTCATTATTTTGGTTATCAAAATCCATAGCAATCATTAATTCTTAATTACCAATTGTCAATATAATTTTTGTTAATTATAATATATCTCACAAATTATAACTAATTATAATTTGATCACAACAATTTCGTCTTTTCACAATCAACCCTGTAATGTTATCAAATAACAACATGAGTACTCAATTCTCTATTATGTGTGACCTATTAGGTTTTTCGATCTATTAGCAGCAAAATATAAATTAATCTAAATGTCTTTAGGATTAATAATCTTTAATAATTTAGAATTAACCTATTAATTCTAAATAGGATTGGTTTATTAATTCATTAATTAATAAACTCATATTCAGCAGATCATGAACGGCATCTAGCAACACATTATGACCACCAAAGAGTTCAGGAAGTCAAGTGTCTTAGCATGAACCCTTCAATAAAAAACTACAGTGCAATAAATTCCCTTTACCATATAATATCTCATTCGGTTTAGAGCACGGAATTAGTGCCAACTCCCTCCAGAATATATATTAATGCTGGTTCGAATATATTAGTACCTGTACCAGGAATCCACTACTCTACATGTGCATTAATCAAAACTATTTCCAATACATAATCACATTAGCCAATGATTTCATTAGTAGTAATTCCAACAAGTGGCCGTGAGATATTCACTCCTACTATTGGGAGTGGTGAATCTTTTATTAACCCTCTCAACTACTTTCGTTTGCCTCACATTGTACCCAATATCTATCCCATATGCAGCCCTGGATCTGACTCCAAAGATTGGAATCAAAGTACAATACTCAGTAAATAAAGTACCTTAAAGATCTCAAGTCTAAGGATACTTGCACATTTGTTATAGCGAGATTCTATCACTGGCACTACATAGTTATCCATGTGACTATCTTATAGTCAGGTCATCTAATGTACTTGTTCTATTAACAAGTATCCATGTGTTAACTTTGAGTATCACAATACTCATAGATGTGAGAACCACCGCCTAATCAAATCAAGAAGTCTAACACGAGTTAGTCTTAATGTATTAATGAAGTCATATCTCATTAATACTACAACTAGGAATTATTTAAGTACTAACACTATACAGTGTAGTAGGTGTGAAACCCCACCCTTACTCTAAAGCCAACCTTAGAGTAAGGGGGATAGGATGTATATTATGTTATCATGCATAAAAATAAACTTTTTGAATGATTTTATATGCCTTAAAATTGTGATTTATAGGTCAAATAGCTTATTTATGCTTGTTAGGTAAAAAGGTAATTTTGCTTGAAGTCAAAATAGGAAGATGGCTTGAGGGTTTAGATAAGATGAATATTTGGGTGAGAAAATAAAAACAAAAGTTAGTGTGGTTAAGTGGTTAGAGCTTTGTGATTTAATCTCTAAGATCTTGAATTCAAATCCCATCACTTAAGTTTTATTCATGATTATCTTAACCATGTTCGAATTTTTTATTTTCTTACATTCCTTAAAAATAGGAATGTTGTCTTAAGGGAGACATGAAGGTAATGTCTTGATCATGTGATCATGTCCTAAAAAGAATTCTAGAGGAATTCTTGTTCCCTTTAATTTAGCTAGTCTTGTCCTAACATCTTTATAATTTAAACTATCCTTAATCCATTAATCCATTTTTAAGTCCAAAAATTCTGTGATAAATCCCTAGCATTAGAATTCAAAAAGTCGGCTCTTGTGGGATAGGTGAGGCTGAAAATAGGGATGAGAATTAGGAAGGGATTCCAAGGAAAAGAAATCACCATAGCTATACCTTCAAATTCCATCTTCATCTTGTTCATGTTTTGGTAAAGGGAAAATCTGGAATTTTTTTCCAGAATTCTTCCAAGGTTAATTTCGAAAGTTTCAACCAACTTTCTTACCCAATTACTACCCAAAAAAAAAATGGTCATTTCATGTAAGGTTGAAGGCTGAAAATTCAGTGAATTTTCGGACTGCACAACCCTTCCAAAACCAGAATTTTGCTTCAGCAATTTCACTGCATTGAAGCTGGAATTTGAAGCCACCATTAGGACATAAGAACAGCTGGAACTTCCTCTGTTTTTCTTCAAGAGGAAGGCTGGAAAACCACCATTAAAAGACCCTCAAACACCCTTAAGAACTAGTCACAAAATCAGGCCAAAGAGGGCAGAAAATTTTGCACCAAAACATCTCTATTCCAAGTGCTCTTGAAGGATTAATATCTAGAAATTTTCCAGCTTGTTTTCTCAAGGCAAGGGCTGAAATTCTTCACTCAAACCTCTGCAATTCGGTCCTTGTTCAGCCATGGACTGAACACCTTGGCCTCCACACCAATCTTGAATGTTTGGACTCCATGATTATACCTCAAAAAAATCCTAAGATTACTCTATTTAAAACTTATTCAAACTTCAAACTAAATTGCAGATTTTTGCTCCATTAAAACACTCCTATAGCAAGTGATTAAACCAGAAAATTCTCTGCCATTATAATCCATTTTTAGCCAGCTTTATAAAATGAACAACCCTTCATTCTTTGCATAAAGCCTAGCTAGTTCAGTCTTACACCATTAAAGAACAAAAGACCTTCCATGAACAAACTCCATTAACCAATCTTTTACCTCAAACAACTCCTCATTTTCCTCCATTTGAATTTCAAAAAAATCTGAAAATCTCCCCCCTTATTCTTGATAACCAAAACTCCCATCTACACTAGGCCATTCGGCCAACACAATTCCAGCAATTCTCAAAGCCATTTTCTCTCAAACTCTCTCAAAAACTCCAAGAACACACACTTCTCATCTTTAAGTCTAAACCTATCCTAAACACCTCCAATCACTCCCAAATACTCTAGATCATCCATATTCAACCTATAGTCTTCATTTCTGGCCTTTATAACACTAAATCAAGCAAAGCAAAATTTTCAAACGGATCAAAACCAACTTTTTTATTGAAGGTTCCAAGAACACCAAAATGTAAAACAAGAACAACCTCCTTGTTCTTTCTCTTCTACTCAACTTCTAATATTTCTTTCTAATGCCATTCATCTCTCTCTCTCTCTCTCTCTCTCTCTCTCTCTCTCTCTCTCTCTCTCTCGGCCGAAATGGTGATAATCAACCATGGCTATTTTCCAGACCACTAAAGGCTCTCAAACTCGTATGGATCTTCTCTAACCAAGGAAGCTTTCATCAAAGCAATCATCCATTAAGTATTTTTCCTTGAATCTTCCTTTTTAATTTCTGGATTCATGACTCCTAGATGTTGATAGGATGATTAAATAAAGTAGGGGTTGAGTATATGTATGTGGATGAAGAGGATAGAGTTAGGGCATGAGAGTTGGAATGTATGATTAAGCTTTATGGAATTTTCTTTTGAATCAATATATGCTCATCATGACTAAAGGAATTTATGGATGTTTTGATGCATGCTAGATATCATGACACCATTGATGATTAGGCTTGTATGTTCTTATTTTTCAATAAGGTCATAGATGATGATTATGCCTAGTAGGAGATTGGCCATGTGTTAGTATGTGTTGATTCAAGTATATGTTTATGGATGGACTAGCATATTATTTAATATTTGGGAATGTGTTCATGGATCTTTTCTAACAATAGGAAATTATGGTAAAAACTATTTTCTTTGTTAATTCTAAAATTATTTTTATTAAAAAATATTATTAATTTAATTAGAATTACTATTCAATTTAACCTATAAAATTCAAAAACAATAGGTAGGTTTGAAATATTATATTATTTAGAAATATATTATTATTCTATTAGTTAAATAAATAAGATCTTTTTATTAAAAATAAATAATAAAATATTGAAAATAATTAATATCAAATGACCTTGTAGACCATATTAATAATATTAGTTAGCCTTACTAAAACTTTTATCTATATCGATAAATATTATTTTTATTAAAATTTATTTATTATTTATTAATTAAAAATTAAGCATAATTCATTTATTATTAATTTTATTGGTTATTTATTATCTATTAATTAATAATTAAAAATTAAGTGTAATTTATTATTTATAATAATAATACTATTTACCAATATTATTTAGGACTTAGTATTATCCAATATTTAACACTAGTTTATTTATTAGCAATAATACTCATAATTTATTATTTGAAACTATAACTCATTATTATTTATTTTATAATCTCTAGTTATTTTAACTTATCAAGCTAGATTTATTTTATAAAATACTTTATCGACTAGTAATAAAGCCTAAGACATTATGGTCATGGTTAGTTGTGGTTGTGACTAGTTGAACTAGGAATTATTTGTTAAGGCAAATGTGGTCTGGATATTGTCTTATACCTTGCGTTTACCCCAGGCAGGGTTAGGTTGACCTTGGAAGACCTTTGAATCCAAGAGGAGCAAAAGATCAGATAAGTTCCTACATGGAATCATTTGAAGACCAAAGTTAATGTGGCAAGCCAAACTCAATGTATACGACTATTTGTTATGTAAAGGCAATTAAAGATAATTTTCCTTTTTATATCAGTCAAACAAACTATTTGAAATTAAACAAGCAATTTTACACAAAAACGCTAAACTTTTTCTAAAAATCCAACTTTGGCAAGAATTTTAGAAACCTTAATTGCTATTTTCAAGTGAATCATTGTGTGATCATTTTTCTCTCAAGTGGGACAAACAGCGTTGAGTACTCAATAAGGGTAGACTACTAGGACTAGTCTTTGAAGGGTTAGGGTAAGTCTCTCAATAGGTGGCCACCTCTGAGGGGTGAGTCCTTCCCAGATAGGATGCCAGTCCTGTAGGTCATACCGGTCCAAGCTAACAAGTTCAGTCAAGTGGACTGTATATTTCAAGAGTAGACAACTGGTAAGTTTGAGTGTAGAGATGGAGGAGTATCTCACTTGGTAGGCTGTACACCTACCTTGTGTCAGTATGCTTAACGTGTGGCATTCTGATCATTATATTGTCATGGTGCACAAAGTGTGGTGCTATGGTTACCTCTTTTGGGTGGTTGTATTTATGGTGCACATGTATGTTTGAAAAGCAAAACACCACTCTTCATTTATGAAATTTATTTGAGGCTTGATAGCACTTTCTTTTGTGAAACATTTACAACTTGCATACATGAACTGTTTTACCTGAAACACTTAAAACATACACGGGCCTACTAAAATTTTTATCTCATCACCTTTTATACCATGCTTTCAGATCGATCCTGCTGTGAAGGTTGTTAGCTAGAATGTTACCTATGTCTTGAAGTCTCTTTGTTATTGTTCCTATGTATTGCCTTTGAGTGACAGTGGCAAACATTTATTTTTGAATTTATTCATGTATTGCTGGGTTGTAATAAGTTAAATTTTGAAGTATTTCTTTTATTTTATTTGGTGTGTTCTAGTTATAAAGACCCCTTGTCCTACATCCCTAGCCCTAATAGGGCATAGGTAGTAGGGTGTTACAGTAGGAATCTCACATCATAATCTCTATCATGATTTCCTTAACACAGTGTTGTACTAGAGACTTTATCTAACAGTTATTTTACATAAAAGTAAAGAAAATAAATTGAAAGATAAATAATGCCTTTTATTAAAACAAATGTGTCATATACAAAGTATAAGTGATTACCTCTAGGGCACAATACTAACAATTGAGCCTTTTGTGGATGTACTTTGATCATCTTCCAAGTATCTAGCACATGTACTTACCAGAACTTTATGCTCTTTGGGATGATAAAAGTAACTACCCTTAGTTCATTTTGGATACCCAACAAAGTAGCATAAGCTGGACACCCGATATCTAAAGATGGTTCAGACTTGGCATACGCCCAATCCACATCTCATAGGGCGTGTTAGGTACTGACTAGAAGGCACCAAATTTAGAATATATGTCATTGTTTCCAGGGTATATCCCCCAAAAAAATTGGAAGAGTAGCATGAGACATCATTCTCTGGACCATTTCCATCAATATCCTATTCTTTCTCTCGCGCAGAGAGTTGGGATACTATCTTATGTTGTACCATGTAGTCCTTGAATTCACTGAGGAGGTACTCTTCACCACGATCTGATCAAAAGATTTTGATCAGTTTACCTGTTCAACGCTTTACTTCAGCCTTAAACTCTTTGAACTTGTCAAATAAGTCAGACTTCCGCCACATTAGATAAACATAACTATACCTAGTATAATCATCCATGAAGGTGAAAAAGTACTCAAACCCTCCTTTGGTTGGTATAGACAAAGGACCACACACATCAATGTAAACAAAGCTTAATATCTTATTGGCTCTATCCGCCTTTTGAGTAAATGACCTTTTGGTTATCTTTCCTATAAAACAGGATTCATACTGAGACCAACTTTTTAATCTCAATAAGCCCAAAGGCCCATCATGGATTAACTCTAAATCCCAGTTAAGTTTACCTAACCTTAGATGCCAAAGTTATGAATCAATGATATTAGTCTTTCTCTTTTTAGTTAAAGGTTCACTTTAAGTGGTGTTTATTTGATTGTTTATAAGGTTTATGAAGAACAAATTACCATAATGTGCCCAGTACATAAAACTTCTCCATTTCTACTAATAGTAATACTAGAATAGAAAGAAATAGAATAACCATGATTTATTAGTTTTGCAACCAAAATAAAATTTTGTCTAAACTTAGGTACATATAAAATATCATTCAAAACAATTACTCTATTACAATCAAATCCAAGTTTTAGCTCTCCTACTGCTTGGGTGCAGGAACAGAAAATAGAGGAACAGGCATGCTACCAAAAATGAGAACACAGCACAGTAGAAGTTTAAAAATAATACCTTTATGTGTCCTTTTCTGGTCTGGTTGAGAAGACGAGGCACCAACCACAGGAGAAGCCACCTGCCTTAACGACGATTCCAACAGGAAATCAGCTATCCGTCGGCTTCTTCTTGGCATGTACGCGAAGCTTTTTTCTTCTCAAAATATTCCTCCGCCTATCTATGTTGGTAAAACAACCTAGGCGATAATGGTCCTTCTTAATGCTTTGCTATTAATTAGCAAAGACAAGAAGATGGAAAGGAAGGAAAAAGAATAAAACGTGAGACAGAGAGAATAGAGACCAGCTCTAGTTTTTTTTTTTTATTTCTGTCATGTGTCTTCTTTTTTCTCTACATAACGACTCCTATTCACATCTCAGATAACCCAACCCCACTGTTTTGATATTTGAAACATCCGGAAGTTATCAACAGAAGAGGTTTAGGTAATCCCCAACTCTTCTATACCATGAATAATAAAAAACCTTTGGTCTAGGCTATTGAGCCAAAATAATTTATTATTTTTTCTTGGACCCAATGAGCCCAAAAATAATCATCATTAATTATTTATTTCTTGGGTCTATTAAAATAACTCAATAAATAATTAATGAGCCCAAATAAACTAAAATAATTATTAAACCTTTTATTAACTAGTTTAAGCCCAAGTTAATTTTTTTAATTATTCAATCTAGGCTTGGGCCCTAAATAATTAATTAACCAATCAAACTAGATAATAAATTTAATTTCTCTCATTCTTTTTATTTTATTATAATCTAAAAAATAAAGTAGACTTCCTAAATAAAATAAAATCCTTTTTCCATTGTGACCATTTTCTCGACCTAAAATAATTAGGACTTACAGACTATTCTGATGATAAAAAAGACATATCGCTTTAGCTACTAAAATGACCAAAATATCCTTGCTATATAAATAACTATATTTTGTATTTTAAATATTTTTTAATATCACCATAAGAAAATATTAACTCCAAAGACAATGCTGCATTAGCTATGTCTTCGACCTACAGGTGAAATGACTAAAATACCCATCTACACATCATTGTTCATTTAGAGAGGACAGAGCGTACTAACACCTCTCTAAATGGCATCTACCATCCTTAAGCTTCTAGTCCAATGATCCACCACTTCTTGGAATATTCCATCTTTCCAAGGGAGCTACCCTAAAGCCAATATCCAAGTCATGTTCCCTAGGACCCTGGATAATTAGATCATTTGGACAACCACAATGGGCGATATAGGGTAAATACTACCTTTACAAGTTTGTCTTGACTAACTAGTCACATATACCTAACATACAAGTATATTAGTCCTTCTCAAGAATCTCAACTATAGTATATCAAAGCATATATTTCTAGTTTCGTCAGACCACCAACTTATACTCAAGTTGTAGAGTACAAGTCCATGTTGTAGTAGTAGTAGTCTAGTTACCTATCACATAGTACTTTTAGAAACCACCACTATAGGTCCAATTCTACGTATTCGAAATACGCTTGTGTTATGAAATGAGTCGACTACTCATTGGCTAAAGGTAAGCCATTTCCAATTTAGAATTTACAACACAATAACCTTGCCAATATGAGATTCCCATTCTCATCATTTGGTTAAGAATAATAGTTTATGTGTTAAGTATCCTATGGTTCATACTTTACTATGAAAGACCTTCATTCACAAGAACTATTTTCATAAACGTAATGGGTCTCTTCCAATAACATTGTGCACAAGTATAAAGAAAATTTCACAAACAAATTCTGAGAAAAATACTTTTTATTAATACAAGTTAAAAATACATCAGATATCTAGTCTAAAAGGGCATACATTCCACGCGTAGTCCATGTTCACTCTTCTGGAGTCTTCTAACCTTCCTAAACCCCTAAAAGAAGTTATAGATAGGATCAGTGGCTCCTGAATCAACAATCCAAGTGGAAGTTGATCCAACCATTGATATAGACTCAAGATAGAGAACATTACCTGTGGGATTTTTCTTAACCTGAAGATTTGAACACTCCTTTTTCTAGTGTCCCTTCTTCCTAGACTTTAAGCATTTGCCCTTGGGTTTATCTTTGGGCTGGGAATTGGGCTGATGTACTGCATTTCCCTTCTTTTTCTTGAATTTTTTAGGCTTAGGCCCAGTTCTTGAAGAAGAAAACATCATGGCTCTAGCCTATGGTGTAACACCCCACTACCTAGGCCTAATAGGGCCGGGGATATCGCCCCGTCCATAGGACAAGGGGTTTTTATAATTAGGTCACATAAAAGAAAATAAAAGTAATACTTAAAAACTTATTACAACCCAAAAATACATGAAAAAATCTAAAATAAATTGTTTGCTATAATCTCTCAAAACAACACATAAGGAAAATAACATAAAGAGTCTTCAAATCATAGGCAACAAATCTAGCTATTGACCTCCACAGCAGGATCGACCTGAAAACATAGTATAAAAGGTGATGAGATAAAAATTTCAGTAAGCCCGCGTATGCTTTAAGTGTTTCAGGTAAAACAGTTCATGTATGCAAGTTGTAAAAATTTCATAAAAGAAAGTGCTAGCAATCATTAAATAAAATGTTAAAAATAAAGAGTGACGTTTTGCTTTTCAAACCATACATGTGCGCAATAAATACAAGCACTCAAAGAGGCAGCCATGGGTTATCACATGTTGGGCCCCATAACCATATAACGGTCAAAATGCCACACGTTGAGCATGCTGATAAAAAGTAGGTGTACGGCCTACCAGGTGAGATACTCCTCCTTCTCTACACGCAAACTTATTGGTTGTCCACTCTAAAAACACACAGTCCACATGACTGAAACCTGCTAGCTCGGACCGGCATGACCTACCGAACTGGCATCCTATCCGGGAAGGACTCACCCCTCAGAGGTGGCCACCTACTGAGAGACTTACCCTAACCCTTCAAAAACTAGTCCTAATAGTCTACCCTTATTGAGTACTCAACATTGATTGTCCCATTTGGGAGAAAATTGATTATACACTGATTTACTTGGAAATAGTAATTAAGGGTTTCTAAAATTCTTGTCAAAGTTAGGTTTTAGAAAAAGTTTAGTATTTTGTGTAAAACTGCTTGTTTAATTTTCAAATGATTTGCTTGACTGAAATAAAAAGGAAAAAAACAGTCCTTAATTACCTTTAGAAAATGAATGTCCATACACATCGCATTTGGCTTGCCACAATATGTTTTGGTCTTCAAATAATTCTATGCAAGAGTTTACCTGATCCTTTGCTTACTCGAATTCAAAAATCTTCCAAGGCTGATCTAACCCTACCTAGGGTAAACACAAGACGTAAGGTTATACTCGAGCTATACTTGCTTACATAAATAATTCCTAGTTCAACTAGTTACAATCATGACCTTAATATCCTAAGCTTTTAGGCTAGATGATAAAGAATTTTATAAAATAAATCTAGCTTGATGAGTTAAAATAACTAGGGGTTGTAAAATAATTACTAATAAGCTATAAGTTCAAATAATAAATCTTGAGTATTATTACTAATAAATAAACTAGCGTTTGAATATTAAATAATACTAAGTCCTAAAAAATATTAATAAATGGTAATTTTTAAATAGTATTATTATAAATAAATAAATTATTATTATTTAATAGATAATAAATAATTAGTAATAAATAAAATTAATAATAAATGAATTATATTAAATTTTTTATTAATAGATAACAAATAAATTTTAATATAAATAATATTTATTATTATAAGTAAAAGTTTTAACTATGGTCTACAAGGTCATTAATATTTTATTTTTTTTTATTAATGATCATATAAAAGACCTTATTTATTACTATACATATATATATATATATATATATATTATTTTAATAAAAGATATTATTTATTTGACTAGTAAAATATCAATATTTCATTTAATATTCCAATTCCAAAACTTCCTAGGAATTTCGAAATCTTTAGAGAAAAAATAT
Source organism: Voacanga thouarsii (assembly GCA_026120185.1). Taxonomy (NCBI): domain Eukaryota; kingdom Viridiplantae; phylum Streptophyta; class Magnoliopsida; order Gentianales; family Apocynaceae; genus Voacanga; species Voacanga thouarsii. The sequence goes on from JANUWF010001131.1 coordinate 680,476, forward strand.
AGTAATAATTTTAATTAAGGTAAAAAATTTTGTTACTAAAAATAACCTAGGATTAACAAGAAAATAATCATGGTTTTCCTATTGCTAAACAAGAATCATGAACGCATTCTCCGACATCAAACAATAACTAATCCATTCATGAACATAGGCTTAAATCAACGCATGCTATCACATGACCAAATCCTTACTAGACATAATCATAATCATGGCTTCAATGGAGATAAGAACATAAAAATCCTATTCACCAAAGGTGTCATAACATCAAACATGCTTTAAACATCCATAATTTTCTTAAGACATGATGAACACACATTGATTCTCAAGAGAATCCATATAGCTTAAACATACACAACCATTCTCATGTCCTAATCCCAACCCCTTCATCTACATGCATATATTCAATCCCCCATTCATATTCTATTCTTCCTATCAATATCTAAGAGACATGAATGCAGAATTAAAATGAAGGATTAAGGAGAAATACTTGATTAATGATTACTTCGATGAAGATTTAAGAAGGTCCACACGATTGTAAGTCTTAAATTGTCCAAGAGGAAGAAAAACAGCCATGGTTGTTGATCAACCATTTTGGCTGAGAGAGAGAGAGAGAGAGAGAGAGAGAGAGAGAGAGAGAGAGAGAGAGAGAGAGAGAGAGAGAGAGAGCATTAGTATAATACATTGAAGGTTGAATGGAAGAAGATGAACAAATGAGTTGTTCTAGGTTACCTTGATAATGTTCTTGAGACCTTCAAGAAAAATTGGTTTTTTATTCGAATGCAAGTTCTTGTTTGCAAAATTTTGTGTTATAAATACCAGAAATGAACACTAGGGAGTATGTGGGAGAATCTGGAGTATTTGGGAGGGATTGGAGGTGTTTAGAGTGGGTTTTGGCTTGAAGAAATATAGTGTGTGTTCTTGGTGTTCTTAGTGAAAATTGAGAGAGTTTGAGAAAAAATGATGCACGAAATCTGGGAGAATGCTGGCCAAATGGTTTAGGGAGTTTAGGAGTTTCGGTTTTCAGCTTAGAGAGGAAGAGAATAATCTAATTGTTTGAAATTCAAATAGAGAGATTTGAGGAGTGGTTTGAGGTATAGGATATGTTAATGGTGTTTGATGGATGGAGGTTTCTTGGAGCTGCAATGGAGCCGGATGGACTGGTTTGCTTTACTGAAATGAATGAAGATTGATGGAGCTTTAAGGCTGGATAAAATTCAGAGCTTAATGGTAGAGGAATTTCTGGTTGTGAGGCTTAGTACAAGAGTGTTTACATGGAGTAAAATGCTGAAAATTTTTTAAGTTCAAATGTAGTTTGAATGGAATGATCTTAGGAGATATTTGAGGCGTGGTTATGGAGTCCAAGTGTTCAAGATTAGTGGAGAGGTTAATGGTGTTCTATTCATAGCTAAACAAGGTTCATTTTACAGAGGTTTGAGGGTGATTTTTCGGCCAAGGTTTAAGGGAACAAAGCTGGAAATTTTCTGGTTTCATGGTGTTCAAGGCTTCAAATGTTTGTTGCATTTTTTTATGTAGAATTTCTGCACTTCTTCAGACCAATTTGCAGAGGATTTTGAGAGGTGTTTGAGGGCCTTTTAAGGCTGGTTTCCAGCCTTCTTTCTGGAGGAAAATCAGAGGAGTTTTGCTGGATTGAAGGCAGAAGAAAACAGCTTCATTTCCAGATTGAATGTTAGCGAAACTGCCCAGAATTTTTTTCTTGTTTGTGCAGTTTTTGTGCAGTCCAAATTTGCATAGAAATTTCAATCTTCAAGCTAAATAAATTGGTCATTTTTCTGGCAGTAAATGAGCAAGAAACTTGGCTGAGTTTTTTGGAAGTTAGGCTGCTCAAAAATCTGGAAAATTTCCAAGTTTCCTTTATCAAGAACATGAACATTATGAAGATGAGTTTGAAGGTTCAACTATGGTGATTAATTTCCCTTGGGAACCCTTCCTAACTCCTCTCCTATTTTCGGTCAACCTCCATCTTCCAAGATCAACTTTCAAAATTCAAAGCCAAGAAATCCTCACTGAATTTTCTGGAATTAAAAAGTGAATTTTGATAAATTTTGAACAAATTTAATTTGTGAAGATGTTAGGACAAACTAGAGGTAATAAAAAGACAAGAATTCCTCTAGAATTCTCTAGGACATGATGATAGGATTAAGACATTCTCTTCATGTCTTCCCTAGGACAACACTCCTATCTTTATGGAATGTAAGAAAACAAAATTTTCAAACTTAACTAAGATAATCATGAATAAAACTTAAGTGATGGGATTTGAACTCATGACCTTAGAGATTAATTCCAAAGCTCTAACCACTAAACCACAACAACTTTTGTTCTTATTTCCTCACCCAAATATTCTTCTTATTTAATCCTCAAACTATCTTCCTATTTCGACCTCAAGCAAAATTACCATTTTACCCTTCCTACTCAATAAGCATAACTAAGCCTTTTAGCCTAAAAATCAGAATTCTAAAGCACATAAATCATTCAAAAACATAAATATTCATGCAAAATGATATGATATGCATCCCAACCCCCTTACTCTAGAGTTGGCTTTAGATGGGGCTTCACATGTGGCTTCATGACCTTCTCTGCTATCTGGAGCTCCTTCATCAACTCAGTTAAACCCATATTTAACTTGTTCATATTGTAATTCAACTTGAACTGAATGAATAAGCCAAGTTCATTTTTTAAGGTAGCCCGTTAACTTGCCCCAAAGACTTTTGCTTCCACGAAGTAGCAATCATCTTGAGCATATACTCTTTGACTAATGCTCCCTCAGCCATCTTAGTGTTGATAATCAATCTAAGAGCCTCCTGCTTTGCGGGTCGGCTCTTATCCTCAAACATTATGGCTAGAGATGTGCTAATATCATATGCAGTAGCCATGTGCTCGTGTTTGGATTGTAGCACATTTAACCTAGAGGCTAACATATAGCAGCAAGCTATTTTGTCAGCCTTCTTCCATGCCTTTTCATCCTCATGCTCCTTAACGGTAGAACCTTCCCGGATTACTGGGTAGGTCTCATATAGGACATACTTATACTCTTCGGCTGTGAGTATTATGTCCAAGTTCCTTTTTCAGTCTACATAGTTTGGACCCGTTAATTTATTCTCATAAAGAATAACGGCCAAGGGACTAAAAGAACCTCCACCAACCATTTATGAAATTTTGAAAAATAAAAGAAATTCCCAGTATTTGTAAAACAAAAATAATTTTGTACACTTTATCCTCATATTAAACTTAATAATAGCTAACCCCATTACTATTATCTTTAACATGATTAATTTGGCTCTTAGAAAAACTGACATAACTTCTTGGAAAGATTAATAGTTTCTTAAACTAAGTGTGTTAACCACCACAAATTAATTTTCCTTCTAGGTAATGATCTAGAAGATAACTCCATCGAGGGGATGGCCATTTATTTTCATTTTTTATGGACATACCTCGCATTATAACCTCCAACGTGTGTCGGCCGATCATAGTACGTGTTCCTGGTTATCAATTACATATTTCCACTAGTTCTAGATCCTTGTGGTATCTCTATCCTCTACGGGTTTACTCTCAATGTGACACGAGGAGACCCACGATCTCTAATGAGGATCGTGATGGAAACCGTGGGACCATTGGAACCTTTCTCCCACTTAGTTTTTTAAATAAGGATTTTCTTGGAAAAATATTATTTGAAAAATTCCAATTAAGTTCTCCTTTAACTTAAAATAAAATATCTAAATCCATAAAAAAAATTATGTCAAGGTTTATGTCCTTTAAGAAATATTTCCTCATGGATTAATTTTATTTATGTCAAAAACTTAATAATTTCAAAACTTTTCCATTTAAAAAAATTCTAGAGATTTTGATCTCAAGGCTTTATTTGACAAAAATAATTTTTCCTTTGCTAAAATGAATTAAAATGGCTTTCTATTTTAATTTACAAAAATTTCTAAATCCATAATATTTTCTATGTCAAGGATAAAAAACCTTTAAGAAAATAGCCACGGATTAGTTTTTGTTCAAGTTAAAATAACCATTTAATTAAAGAAAAATATTTTTCCTTGTCAAATAAAATTTTCCAAAGACTTTGGTATTTGAGAAAACATGCATATAGGACTCAAAATAATTAGCATGCTAGAAAATCGTAAACGTTTTCATACTTTTCTATTTTTAATCGTAAGTGCCCAAAAAAAAGAATTAAATACATTAATTAAATTAAATAATGATCTTGTTTAATCATAATATCCTTTACTATTACTTTTCATGCAAAATATTCAAAGAATATTAACTATTGCAATAAAAATAACTTCGTCTGATATGAGACTAAAAACAAAAAAAAAATATTTTTTTTTCTTTGGTCCAGTGCACCCACCACACTAGATCATGGCCCATGGGAAAACCCATGGACCACGGTCCGTAGGAAGGTGCCTGCAACCCTGGCACCCGGTGCAGTAGCTTTTGTGGGGAAACCGCTGCTCAGTTTCCCCAAGGAAACCTGGCTTTCGCGAGGCAATAGCTTCCGCGAGAAAGCGTCCTCGCACGCACCCTAAGTTTAGGCCATGCTCGGGCCCGGCTACGGCTTCAAGCCGCAGCTAGCCTAGGCTGCCTCAGCTCCCCTCACATCAAAGGACCTGCTTCAGCTAGGTTGTAGCTTGGTCCATCTTCTCCATGATCTTTCGCTGCGATTTTTTTTCTGCAAATTTCGTTGGTCTCCTCTGCAATGCTTTGCAATCGGCCAAGGCCATTTCTTGTTACATTTTTTCACCAAAAAGTATAACAACTGCCTATACCCTTTCAAATTGGGCTTATACAAAGCTAAACAAAACAGTGAAGAAAATTTTACAGAAACTCCTATACCTCAATGGTGAGGTGTACAGACAATCTACCCATACCAAAATAATGAAGGATCTCATTATAAGTGGTCTTGCCAAGTTTTATTAACTAGCATGCATCATCCTAAGCCTTTCAAAGCTAATGCTCTGATTCCACTTGCTGGAACGAAAAATAGAGGAACATGCATACTACCAGAAACGAGAATACAACATAGCGGAAGTTTAAAAATAATACCTTTACATGTCTTCTTCTGGTCTGGTTGAGAAGATGAGGCACTAACTATGGAAGAAGCTACCTGCCTTGATGACGATTCCAAGAAACTAACGATCCGTCAGCTTTTTCTTGGCATGTACGTGAAGCTTTTCGCTTCTCAGAATAGTCCTCCGCCTTTCTATGTTGGTGAAACAACCTAGGCGAGGATGGTCCTTCTTGATCCTTTGCTATTAATTAGCAAAGATAAGAAGATGGAAAGGAAGAAAAAAGAATAAAACATGAGAGAGAGAGAGAACAGAGACCAGCTCTTGTTTTTTTTTTCTTTTTGTCGTGTGTCTTCTTTTTTCTCTACACAACGACTCCTATTCATATCCTAGATAACCCAACCCCGGTGTTTTGATATTTCAAACATCTGGAGGTTATCAAAAGAAGAGGTTTGGGTAATCCCCAACTCTTCTGTACTGTGAATAATAAAAAGCCTTTGGTCTAGGTTATTAGGCCAAAATAATTTATTATTTTTTCTTGGACCCAATGAGTCCAAAAATAATAACTATTAATTATTTATTTCTTGGGTCTATTAAAATAACTCAATAAATAATTAATGAACCCAAATAAACTAAAATAATTATTAAGCCTTTTATTAACTACTTTAAGCGAAGGTTAATTTTTTTAATTATTCAATCTGGGCTTAGGCCCTGAATAATTAATTAACTAATCAAACTAGATAATAAATTTAATTTCTCTCATTCCTTATATTTTATTCCAATTCAAAAAATAAATTAGACTTTCTAAATAAAATAAAATTATTTTTCCATTGTGACCATTTCCTCGACCTAAAATAATTAGGACTTACGGTCTATTCTGAGGACCAAAAAGACATATCGCCTTAGCTACTAAAATAATTAAAATACCCTTGCTATATAAATAGCTATATTTTGTATTTTAAATATTTTCTAATATTACCATAAGGAAATATTGACCCCAAGGACAATTCTACATTAGTTATGTCTTCGACCTACAGGTAAAATGACTAAAAAATCCCTCTACATATCGTCGTTCATTTAGAGAGGAAAGAGTGTACTAACACCTCTCTAAACGACATCTACCATCCTTAGACTTTTAGTCCAATGATCCACCACTTCTTGGAATATTCCAGCCTTCCAAGGGAGCTACCCTAAAGCCAATATCCAAGTTATGTTTCCCGGAGCCCTGGATAATTAGATCATTCGGACAACCACAAGGGGTGACATAGTATAGACACTATTTTGTACAAGTCTGTCTTGACTAACTAGTCATATATATCTAACATACAAGTATATTGGTCCTTCTCAAGAACCTTAACTATAGTATATCAAAGCATACATTTCCAGCTTCATCAGACCACCAACTTATACTCAAGCTGTAGAATACAAGTCCACGTTGTAGCAGTAGTAGTCTGGATTTCTATCACATAGTACTTTTAGAAACCACCACTATAGATCCAGTTCTACGTATTTGAAATATGCTTGTGTTATGAAATGAGTAGACTCCTCATTGGCTAAAAGTAGGTTATTCCCTATTTGGAATTCACAACACAATAACCTTGCCACGATGAGATTCCCATTCTTATCATCCGGTTAAGAATGATAGTTTATGTATTAAATATCCCATGATCCATACCTTATTGTGAAAGACCTCTATTCACATGAATCATTTACTTAAACACAATGGGTCTTTTCCAATAAAATCGTACACAAATAGAAAGAAAATTTCACAAACAAATTTTGAGAAAAATACTTTTATTAACACAAGTTAAAAATACATCAGAAACCTAATTTAAGAAGGCATACATTCCGACACTAGGCCCATACTTATGCTCAATTTTCCATTCGTAGTCCATATTCGCCCTTTTAGAGTCTTTTTATCTTCCTAAGCCCCTTAAAGGAGTTACAGATATGATCAGTGGCTCTAGAATCAACAATCCACGTGGAAGTTGATCCAACCATTAATATAGACTATAGATAGTAAACATTACTTGTAGGGTTTTTCTTGCCCTGAAAATTTGGACACTCTTTTTTCTAGTGTCCCTTCTTCCCACATTTGAAGCACTTGCCATTGGGTTTATCTTTGGGCTAGGACCTAGGATGTGCCGTTGCATTACCCTTCTTCTTCTTGAACTTTCTAGGCTTAGGCCCAGTTCTTGAAAAAGAAGTCTTAGCTATCATAGCCTTTGACTATGGCTTTATGACCTTTCTCTACCACCTAAAGCTCTTTTACTAACTCTGTTAAACTCATGTTTAACTTGTTCATGTTGTAATTCAACTTGAATTGAGTAAAAGAGCTTGACAGAGATTCAAAAACCATATTCACTAAGCTCTCGAGGTCAATCATAGCCCCCAAGACTTCTACTTCCTTGAAAGTCGCAATCATAGTGAGCATATATTCCCTGACTAGTGCTCCCTCAGCCGTCTTGGTGGTGATGATCATTCTAATAGCCTTCTACCTTGTGGGCAGGCTCTTGTCATCGAACATTGTATCTAATGACATGCTAATATATAAGCAGTAGCCATGTGCTCGTGTTTGGACTAGAGCACATTAGAAATGGACCCAACATGTAGCAACGAGCCATCTCATCAATCTTCTTCCATGCCTTTTCAGCCTCTTGCTCTTCCTCGGTGGAACCCTCCTTGATAACATGGCAAGTTTCATAAAGGACATACTTATACTCCTCTGCGGTGAGTATTATGTCCAAGTTCATTTTTTAGTCAACATAGTTTGACCCCATTAACTTATTCTCACAAAGATTAACGACCAAAGGACTGAAAGAACCTCCACTAACCATTTTTTAAAATTGAAAATAAAAAAAAAATCTTAGTTTGTGAAAAATAAATAATTTGTGCACTTTATCATTATATTAAAACTAATAATAGATAACCATATCACTATTATCTTTAATATAATTAATTTGGGTCTTAGAAAACCTGACATAACTTCTTGGAAAGTTAACAATTTTCTAAACTAAATGTGTTTACCACCACAAATTGACTACCCTTTTAGGTAATAATCCAGAAGATAATTCTATCGAGGGGATGGCCGTTTCTTCTGATTTTCTATGGACAATCCTTTGCATTTTCTTATATCTGGCCATGTTTGGTTCAATTGAACAGGCAACAATAGTGTTCTAGGAGTCCCTGCTCTCAAAGACTACTCCAGTGATAATTCTGGTTGCTGTCCAGCAAGTCAACGGCTCCTTCTCATTCATGCGAGGCTCTTAATCATCCGGTATATGACACTACCAAAATCCAGCCGATGAAAGCTTATAGGTTAAGGGATTGGCCTTTTGCTTTTGTTGATCAATTGCTATAAAGCAATCATCAAACAAAGACGCCTTCTCCTCTTTTGTTTGAAAACAAACCTAAGAGAGAAAACCATAGAGAGGTGGTACCTAGGAATTTTTTCTAAGAATGATGTTCTATATCTGTTAGAAGTTCATCCTTGGTATATGAATCCCTGATAGCACAACAACTTCCTATGCTATCCCAGAGACATCAGGTGATATCTATTTAGAAATTTAAAATAACTTAAACTAACCATCTAGCCTTGAAAACCTATACCCGTTTAACCCTTATTAGACTAAGATGAAAGCATGGACTTTCGGTCCATCTCATTGAGCTAACTTAAATTAATTAATTGGACCATGATTAATTAAAACCCAACAGGCAATTAATTAATTAGCCCAAAATAGACCAAAACATTCTCTCAAGCCTTTTACCTAATTCAGACCAAGCCAACCATAATTACTCAATCTGGACTCAAGCCCTAAACAATTAATTAACCAATTGAACCAGTCTAACAAATAAATCTCTCTTTGTACCTTTTATTTTTATTCTAGCCCAATAAATAAACTAGGCTACCTGAATAAAATAAAATCCATTTTATTTAAGAGGAACCCGTGATCCATACCTTACTGTGAAAGACATCCATTCACATAAATTACTTACGTAAACACAATAGGTCTTTTCCAATAAAATCATGCACAAAATAAATTGTGAAAACACAAACAATTAATGAGAATAAAACTTTTATTAATTTAATTAAAATTACATTAGAAATACAATCTTAGTTGGCATATAATCCCATAGGGGAACCTGAGAATAAATTAATATTCAATTAGTTAAAATGTCCGACGACACAATAATTTAAGTACTAAATATACAACCTATAAGTTATACATGCCTTTGGTACCAAAAGGGGTATTGCATTAGCTTTGGTATCATTAACCAACCTACCCGCTACTTTATGTATATCACCATTCAGAGCATGTCTGATTACATCATCAACAAGAACCTAAATATTCATTAAAAGCAAGGAGTGGTTTCTGTTAATTTCTTCTAAAGCAAAACCAAAGAAGCGCAAGAATCTATGGTCTAACATTGTATCCAATCCAATATACAATAGGTTTTGGGCTGCTTCTCACTGGTTGTACTCATTGAAACTCCTCTCTTTATTCTTTTGCTTCTTCGCAGCATTGCTACAATGTTAGCAACACAACCACTAGTGTTGTGCTATCTACAATTTGACTACCTTCAACCCTTTACTTGAACAAGAACAAATCTTTTTCTCCCTCAGCTCTTGATCTGAAGAACAATACCTAACCCCTAATCTCACGAATATGGTAGATCCCAACATAAAATGGTAGTTCAAGAATAGCCACCACTGCAGAATTTACAATCACCAATTTAGCTTGCCGAAGAACACTATTCAATTGACTGCTCATTACTAATTAATCTAAGCTTTGTTTAGCCTCCAAGGAAAACTCGATCAAAAGAGGGAAAGGGGGAGAAGGGGAAAGGTGAAATTTGTCTAAGTGTGAACGTAGTGAGAAGTGCAAAATATTGCTAAGTCTAAAATTAGATAAGGAGGAAACCATGGGGATAAGGGGAAATGGGAGGGGAGAAAGTTTAGCTAAATCTAAAAAATTAGCTTGGTTTGTGTTTTGGGGGGGCGGGGGGGGGTCCTCAAATTAAACTTAGTTTTTAATTTTTGCTTCACGTAATATTTTAGTTGATGTGACTTTTTTTAAATTTTTACTAAGAACTAAGTTGATGCCCATGCATTGCACGGGATAGTTTCAGTAATTTTCTCAATTTTCTTGCATTTAAAAACAATTCAAATGAGAAGATAACTCTAATATTTAAAAGGACAAAAAATTTAGATAACTCTGATTTAAAAAAAAAACCCCAATTCAAATAACAATGATATTTAAAAAAAAAAAAAAGCCTTCAAATTTTGGGAGGGATGAAATATATAAATATAGAATAATACTTTTGAAGTTCCTAAAAAGATGAAAAATGAGAAATTAAAAAGAACATAATTCTATGAGGTTCAAAAAAGCTAACATAATGATTAGTTTAATGAATTTAAATAAATCAAATGAATGTATTTTTTTTTAAAGAAAATGTCAAAGAGTATTTTAGATTCATTGATTATCTGAATTTAATTTAAATGAATGTGTTTATTTTTCTTTTAAAAAAATGTTAAGAATATCTGGTTTTCAGATTTTCATTTAGAAACTTAGGTCTTTAAATTTTCAAAACTAAAAAAAATAAAAGAATTAAAAAAACAGATATAGTAGTCATTTTGGCTTATTAGGAACCCTTGTGACTTCGCATACCTCAAAACTTCAAATTAAACAAAAAAGGAAAAAAAAAAAAAGCATGTTCCAGTAAAAAGCATAAATTACAGACTACATAAATGTGACATTTTCCACCTAAATTTCTCAAAGCCACCCCTCCTCCCCCCAAACAACAAAGAAAAGAATTGAAGTTATTAAACCCGTTCCTTCTGCAAGTGGTAGCCAAATTTTCCAGGAAAAACCTTTTAAATAGATTATTGGTGGCCCTAAGTTAGTCCATGATCCAAATTCTAACAATTCTTATGGCAGAAAGACTATATCCCTATTACATACAAATTTGCATAGGATGAATTGTAGCTCAAAGACAATGCTTGAATACATTTCTCCAAAAAAATAGGGTGCTGTGTCTAAAATCTCCGTCCATTTCTGTGTATACTACCGGTAATTCTCTCTCTTCTTTTACTCGTAGTCCTCAACTACTGCTTCTTTCACCACTAAGCCTGCCTACTACAAATCCTCCACCGAAAAACCTCCAAATCGTCAAGCCCACAAACCATCGATATTCATCCTAAAAAATATTATAAATAAAATTCCTATCTTTCCTTCTCAATTTCGTTTTTTGGATTCACCAAAAATTTCTATCTTTAGGCGTGATTTATATTTCTGAAATGCAATTGCATTTCCCCTTCGGCCATCCAATTTAGGCATGCTTTGTATTTTCTTAGTTATAGGAGCAATTTTTGTAGCATAAGCAAGTAAAATTCAAATTAAATCCCTTATCACTTCGTCTAAAAAGAGGGGACAATGGGAGAAGGATATATAGAGGAATGCAATACCTCTTTATGGCTCTATAACCATGACTGCCAACAACTAACATAGAGGCGTTATGCTTCTCAACAGCCTCACAAAGAACATTCTTGGCATCTCCTTCTACAATTTCCAACCTCATATCATTTTATTGCATAGAACTGAAAATCTCAAAGAGGGGGTAAAAATACCAATATGACTACAGACATCTGATCTTTCAACTAAATGTAAAGAGAAAGAAGAACTACAAAAATACTATTCTTATTTTGTGGTGTAGAATCTTTTGCTTCAAAGACAAAAATCAGGAAACATTGATTGAGAAACAACATTATATTTCTAAATCCCAACTATTACTGACTTAAAGCCTACAAAAAAGTTTGAAAAGAAAAAAAAATTGAACTATTAGATGACAAATTCGTCTAATCATTCCCAGCCACAAGAGCACAACAACTACAATACTGAGAAAATTAATGTTTTTAAGCTTTTATAGGTGACATTTGAACTTCGATGACAGATTAGCTTTTGGCAAATGAATGACCGAGACAAAAGGGATCTTTATTAGAACACATTGACTCTTTGGAAATTTCAACAATAAAATTGAAAACACCATCATCTAAGTGTAGTGGAATGTCATGTCAAGGTGATACCTACTCAACACATGAACAAAATGAATTATGGCAATGCACAAAGAAGACAAAGACTACAAACAAAAACTCTCAAGTCTATGCATGAAACCTTGACTACTTCCAACTAACTTCGCATACACAGAAATTCTTTTGCAAACAATAAAGAAAACATCCCAAAACAAACTATGATTAGTAGCCCTGATCCAGGGTGTGTGTCCCCAATCATTTTGCATTTGTCATATCCATTTTTGTACTTAAAATTACAATTACCAGAATGCAAAGTGTGCAATTCTCCCTCACAAATGTTAATTGACCAATCTATTATCAATTATAAAATGGTATTTTATTTTCAAAATTGGATTATAATCAGAATTCACCCGAGTTAAACCACCACAAATTTTTTCTCCTCAATGTTACAGAAATGAAGTTCATTCAAATCCCAATTGAAATTACATATCTGAAACAATAGCCATTCTCAAAATTAAATCTTTATCATCACAAATCAAAAGAGAAGCATCTTGAAACAAATTTCATCAATGAAAAACATTATGCAATAAACCAAGAGAAACCTACATAAAAAATGTGTTTTTGTCTGGGAGATGTAGTAAATACCTTCCTGCCAGAATTATCAACAAAAAACACTCTGTAGTCAAGTGCCAGAAACGTGCTTGGTTCTAATAGTAGTAGGGCTTGGTGCTTATTCATGGAAAAGCTAAAGAAAGGAACAGAAACAAAGTGTACCATAAATTTCAATATATTACAATTAACTCCAATATATATGAGATGATAATGGGAGCTATTAATTTAATTGTAATTTGAGCAAAATAGAAGGAAAGGTATCAAAGCACAAATTTAGGGGAAATAAAAAAAAGAAAAAAAATAAGGAAGTTGATGAATTTATTGATTTAGCAACATAAATTATTTTTCTTCAATGTTACAGAAATGAAGTTCATTCAAATCCCAATTGAAACTACATATTTGAAATAATAGCCATTCTAAAAATTCACCCCATGGGGATATCAAGCAGCAAAATAGCTTCCTTGATCAGAACAGAAACCTTAAAATTTATCTAAACCGTCACTAGTACAAATTTAACAGAATCAACATAAGAAGAGAAAATCAAACCCAAATGAAAGATAAAGAAAATGAATAAGAAAAAAGTAACCTTTACAATTTGAAGAGTGACAGAGAGCGAGAGAAGAGAAGAATCTATAAAAATTGTTGTTTTCTAATGGATATGCTGAGAGAAAGTATGTCTATTGGAGAGAGAAAGAAGATGTCAAGCAGCCATTGAAAAAGGAGACAAAGCAATTCTTCTTTCTTCGTTCTTCCTTCTTGTCTTTTTGAAAACGAGAAGAAAATCCCCATCCCTTCAAATTTCTTTTTAAAAACTTTTAAAAAAACTTTCATTAATATTGAAAAAAAATCATCAAATTTCTTTTTAAAAAATTCTTTTAAATTTAATATTTAAAAAAATTCTTCAAATTTCTTTTAAAAAAAAAACCCTTCAAATTTCTTTTTCTTAAAAAATTCTTGTAAATTCCTTTATCAAGCCGCAAAATCGCCTCCTTGATTAGAACAAAAACCTTAAAATTCGTCTAAACCATCACCAGTTCAAATTTAACAGAATCAACATAAGAAGAGAAAATCAAACCCAAATGAAAGATAAAGAAAATGAATAAGGAAAATAGACAACCTTTACAAATTGAAGAGTGATAGAGAGCGAGAAAAGAGAACAATCTATAAAAATTGTTGTTTTCTAGATATATTGAGAGAAAGTATGTATAGTGGAGAGAGAAAGAAGATGTTAGGCGGCCATTAAAAAAGGAGACGAAGCTATTCTTCCTTCTTGTCTTTCTGAAAAGGAGAAGAAAATCCCCATCCCTTCAAATTTCTTTTTAAAAACTTTTTTAAAAAAACGGCTGCAATAAGCGTAGAAAGGGGATTGGGGACGAAATGCGATGAGATGAGGTCACTGCCAATGGATATAGCTAACATGTAGGAGTGGGGGTGGAAGGGCAAAACATGGTTATAGAGCCACAGTGAAGCATTGGAGCGATTAGCAGCAAATGAAGGTATAAGGTAGTTGGGAATAGAGAGCAGAAGAGAGATGTCGGAGTAAGAGAATGGTCGAATGGCTACAGGAGTCAAATTGAGAATACGAACGGTCGAGATCCGAAGGCGACAGAGAAATTTTCCCGTTGTTCTATTGTAGAATGTCTGTAGGCTGTGTTATGTGTAGTCTTCCTAGGGGACTATTTAATATGTATTTGAATATGAAGGGTCCAATAGATCTTCGTCTGTTTAGATTTATTGAACATAATGCAATGCACAATGAATCTTCGTCTGGTCAGTTATATTATTGAATAGGGAGTGAATTTGAAGATGTTTGAAAGGATTAGGAATATGGATTAATTGAAGAGATTAGACGTTTTATTACTTAGTAGAGAGTGAATTTGAAAAGGTTTGAGGAGATTAGGAGTTTGAAAAGATTTCCAAGTGCCAGGTGGCCGCACAGGACAATGCCAGGTGGCTCTCTCAAGGGCTTATGTAGCTCCTATTATATATATATATATATATATATATATATATATATATATATTTCAGTTGATGTGACTTTTTTGAGAAAAATGCGAAAAATTTAAGTCTTAATTTTTTAAAAATTTTTTTGCTTCATGTAATATTTCAATTTAAAAATATGCAAATTAAACTTGAATCTATTAATAAAATAAATTCATTTAGTAGTTTAATTGAATCATCAACTCTCACACATATTTATTTAGTATAATTTACATATAAATACACTTGGCAAAAAATTTACATATGCATATATTACACTAAGTATCTACACAATATGTATATGTGTCTCTTAATATACATAAACATAAACATGCATATGTATATACAAACATATACATGTGTGTATGTGTGTGTGAGTGTGTATATATATCACATACACGTCATACCTACATTATATATTATAAATCATGAATTCCTAATCTGATCGTAAAAGTTATTAACATTTCTCTAAATACACAAAAATACCAAATTAATCTAGTGGTCAAAGTGTCCAAACTCCAATACTTCTTGTGATTGCAATCCGGAATTTGCAGAGTACCATTAACGAACCCAGTCTGTTTTGGAGACCAATGCCATCTGCATTGCATGGCACCACTGGTGGTAATTATTACTAGTAGGGATGGCAATGGGTCGAGCCGAGCCGGGACTAGAAATCCCAACCCCCGGCATACCTTCCATTTCTCCATTCCCGCCATGAGGAAAGACGGGAATCCCACTCCCAGTCCGTCTAGGACAAAACAATCTCCGATCCCGACCTAGCGGATAAGTGGGGACCGTTTGAGCCCGAAATATTTATCAAAAAATTTTTTAAGAAATTTTTTTTTACTTCCGATATATTTTTATTCAAAATTTTTTAATCATTTTGAAAATATTTGTGGAGTTTCCAATGGTTCGCATATTTATCATATCACTAAATTAGTAAGAGTAAATTGATAATTATAATTTTTTCTTTTCTTTTCTATTTTATTTTATTTTATATACATCTATAATTTATTTATAATAATAATAATAATATATATATATATATAAAATTTATATAGTATGTATATATATAACGCATATAATTGACCTCTATATAGTAATCTACGCGTGAGTTGTGGCTGTTCCAAAACTAGTCGACGACTTTCACTAGGACGAAGCTACAAAGGATTCGATATTGGTTCTTGAAGTCGCCATTGAAGATCTCTCAATTGATTGAAGAAAATGAAGAAGTGATCAACACAACAAATTGCAGAAGAAACAATATGATCAGATCACAATACCGATTGAAATATCAAACACTACTTCAAATCACTAAGCAGAAATTGAGGAGAAAATTTGACTGGAATTCGCTCGGGAAGATGCTCTGATGCCATGTTGAAAGTTAGAAAGAGAAAACACAGCAAAGGAGAAGAGAATTGCCTTGATTTTTTTTTTTTTTTTTTCATTACTGAATTCTGCACACAGAAAGCTAATATATACATGGAAAGCTAATTCTCTAGAATGTACAACAATAGCTACCAGCTGTATAGCTTAAATAAATAAATGCAGAGAAGAACTTCAGGGAAAAAACTGGAGAACTGGGCGGCTGCAGGGAAGACTTGACTGTTGCATCCAAAAACACTTTAGAGCAATGCCCCAACTTATAAGAAACACTTTGGCTCACTAACTAGCCAATGTGGGATAACTCAACAGCATACTCATGCTACAGACCTTTGGCTAATATCAAACCAGAAAATCTTTGAAAAAGACAAATACTTATATCAGAATAGATTTCTCAAGAAAAGTGCATTTGTCCCCTGCTAAAAACTTATACATTCGTCCATTAACCACAGTAATACTACATCCAGCAGTTTTAGAAATGCCTTTATCATTCATCATCTTTATCCATCTATTTGATTCTTCCCATTGATTGCAAGAAGCATACAAATTAGCCGCCATCATGTACTCTCCATCACTTAGATTCTGAATTCTTTCCAGTAACAATTTCAACACTTTCTCCCCAAACTCAAGATCTCTGTGGTTCACACAAGCACCAAGTAGAACACCTAAGATGGTTTCACCAGGTTCGAATGGCATTGATTTGATAAATTGAAATGCATCCTCAAGAAACCCAGCTCTTCCCAACAGATCAACCATGCAGCGACAGTGTTCCAACTTGGGATTTATACGATATTCCTTATCCATACAATCAAAAAGTTCAAACCCCTTCTGTACTAATCCCGTGTGATTACATGCACTAAGCAAGGCGATGAAGGTTATATCATCAGGCCTTACCTCCTGGCCATTCATGTCATCAAAGAGCTTAAAAGCAGCAAAAGCATAGCCATGAAGGGCAAGTCCTGAAATTATGGCATTCCAGCAATAGATGTCCTTGATTTGGGACTTATAGAACACCTCCAGAGAACTCAGTATTTTTCCACACTTAGCGTACATATCTATCAAAGCAGTTGTTACATGTGGACTTGACACTAGTCCTTTCTCTATGGCCAACATATGCAGTTCTTCACCTTTTTCTAAAGATCCCAAACTGGCAATTGCAGACAAAACACTGGCAATTGTTAGATAGTCCGGATCATAGTTCTTTGCTATCATTTCCTCAAACAAGAAAATTGCACTATCAAAACACTTGCTACCCACATAACCAGTAAGCATTGTGTTCCATGTAACAACATTTCGTCCTTTCATTTGTTGGAAGAAATTCCAAGCTCTTCTCATATCCCCAGAATTGCAGCAGGCTAATATCATTGAGTTCCATGAAATAATGTCTCTTTCAGGAGTTCTATTAAATACTTTTCCCGCCATTACCAAATCTCCGGTCCTAGCATATCCAGACACCATTATGTTGTAAGATAGAAGGTCCTTACAAGGCATCGAATCAAACAGTGTGGCTGCATTCTCCATTTCACAACCAGAAGCATATGCACCTAACATCGAGTTCCATGCCACGACATCTTTCTCAGGAATCTGCTCAAACATTGTCTGGGCATCGTCCCTGTAGCCAAATTGTGAATATATGTTCAGCAGTGCAGTTTGGACAAAAGAATGATTGCAGAAACCAGTTTTTATTGTCTGACCATGAAGCGCTAATCCAACTCTGGGAAGGGAAAGTGCAGAAACTGCTTTCAGCAAAATCGGATATGTATAATTGTCGGCATATTCGCCACGCTCTTGCATTCGTACGTAAGTTAGTATAGCTCTCTCAGGATTTCCCTCCAATACTTGCCTCTTGATGATCTTGTTCCAATATTGTAAACCATGAGGAGAAACTACAGCCATTTGAACAGAGTGTGCATGCAGAATGTTACAAGATTCAAAACCCACTGACAAGCTTCCTAGTGTGAAAATTGTCGGATGAATAAAAAGCTTATCCAGAGGAAGAAATTGGGGCCACACACAGTCAACGACGCAACGATCTTGGTAGTTGATTCAAAATCTAGGAACAAAGATCCAGACTTCTTTCGGGAAGGGGCGAAAAACGACCCGATTCGGTACGCTGGTCCTGTAGGTGCACGGATCAGAGATTGAACAATTTGGTGGACAAAATTGCGGGATAATTTACGTTGTACTTGAAAAATAATTAAATTGAGATAAATTTACGCGTATATAATAAAAAGTTATTAAATTTTAAGAAAAATATAGAATTAAAAAGGAAAAAAATTTCAGTGCAGCCTCTATACTACATCATCGTAGTGATATACTACTTCATTTTTATTATTGGTTTATTCTTGATATCTCTAACTACGTTATTGATCTTACATTACCTTCTTAAAAATAATGTATTATTAATATATGATATTTTTTAGATAATGAAATTTATTTAAATTATTATTATTTTAAATTAAAATAAAATTTTCATTTGAGAAGAGTTGTTGCCCACTTATAACTTGCTTTTCAAAAAAGTTTTGTATAATAATTAGTACAAATTTATATTTATTAAAAAAATTGTAACCAAAAAAATATAATTTTATTTAAAATTTTATTAATATGTATGTTGCATTCTACATTTGTTTAATAGAATGCCATTATTTTACTACACAAATATTTATTCATTATTTTGTCACTATTACATAATAATATTGTTACTAATGTGCATAAATTACTCTCTCTATATATATATAAAACAGGAGTTGAGAAAATCTCCTGTAGTGCAAATAGTTAGATTAACTCATGATCATGAATTGTGGATGCTTCTCGTAATACCAAATGAAAGCCTCCTGTAATATTAAATAGTTAAATTCAATTCCGTGACAAAGTGAAATAATTATCATAAATTACTTTTTTTATTTTATTTTACATCGTTTTTAATGCTCTTAAATTAATTTTTTCCTACCATTTCATTTTGTGTTGTGTTGCTTCATGATTACTATTTCTGTTTCATCATATAAGCCGTTTTAGACTTAGCACAGAAATTAAGAGTCTTAAATTTTAAATAATTTTAAAATTAAACTTCTAAAAACACTCATAATTAAATCTTTATCCACTTTAATACTTTGAAAAAATTAAATCATATTTAGTGAAAAGAGAAAAATTACAAAGATAAAGCTAAAAACAATAATAAATTTTCATAAAATTTTGTAAAATAATTTATATTGTTAACAAAACTTTTTAAGTTCAAAACAATTTATATTATAAAACGAAAGTAGTATAATTTATAATGCCAAATTCAACAGCCCCATCCCAAGTGCAGCATTATGGTAGGCTCTTGGGAGACCCATGAACCTTACGGTTCCAACAATTAGGAATGCTTCAAGGATTAAGAAAAACAATCACTTAATAATTCTCTTTTAAGTCTGTAAATCTCAAATCCCACCGTCACAGAAACGCAATTTACTTAAGTGGAATCTCCTGCTTCAATGGAAGTAGAAGGAAAAGCCGTGGCTATTTATAACTTGACTTGCAATGAGATCTCTGTGAAGCTCTGTTCCAAGGAAATTCTATCTTCACTGACCACATATTTACATCTCAAAAATATACTGGCAGATATATCAGTTGATCTAGAATTTGAACCTTGTCCCCAAACCATGAATAAGCTAGGATCACGGATGCTCTGTAAGCATGCAACAACTCCTGAAAACAGCGATAAGGGAACAACTGAATAACGGAAGCAATTTCCGATTATCTATCACATTCAAAAAGCTTTGACACCTCATTACCATCACGTGCTGCCTCTTGGGTACACACACAGTTGACATAGCGTTTTTACTGTTTATGCTGCAAGAAGCTTCTGGATATCCTTCTGGAAGAGGCGAAAGAGAAATTCTCACATTAGGAAAATTCAGAATGTTTAAAATGTTGTTTGACGAACAGAAGAAAGTTAATAAAGCAAGAGAAAAGCAAAGACAAACCAGCAATTTATCAACCTACAGATTATTCAAAATCAGCAGCAGAATAGATAAACTTTCCTTAATCATCTCAATGGGAACAAGAGATCAAGTGGTTCAGCTCGCAATAAGTTTCAATATTAGAAATCTGGAATTGAGAGCTTTAATAGGATGGTTAAAGGTTATACCAGCAAATATAACAAGGCAAAAGGTTTTGAACTTGAAAGGGGTTAGTTGGCTTCATATATACATATACATATGCACAGAAAGAATTCAAACAAGATAGTTTGGAGAATTTTGGAATCTGTCTAGAACAACATGGCCAGAATGAATTTGGAGTTGCCAAGATTATAAAGAAAGCAGCATTTTACTCTACTGTTGACACCTTTATGCTTTGCTTTGATAGGGTATAAGCGACATCAAAGAATCTCGTAAGAGAATACTGTCTGCAAGTATCACAAAAAAATATTACTACGATATTTCTCTTTACTTTTTTTTTTTTAAATTACATAATCTTATTTATTTGTTATTTTTCAACAAGAACACTAACTTCTGTATGTGAATATCATAAAGACATACCTCAATCTGAAATGGCGAGGCGGTCGGAGGATATCTTTCAACAACTTCTCCACTTTTGTCCACAAGAAACTTCTCAAAATTCCACTTGACCAGATCTCCTAAAAATCCTCCAGCACTAGACTTTAAGAACTGGTACACTGGAGCTGTATTAGGTCCATTGACATCAACCTACTGTGAATAACTTTTAGCCCCTTGATTATGAAACCCTTAAAAGGTCAGAGAAATGAACTGCAGACGTGCAATTACCTTATCAAAAATTGGAAATTCTGCTTTGAAACGTGAGCAAGAAAATTGCTTTATCTCTGGACTTGATCCAGGTTCTTGTCCCCCAAATTGATTACAAGGAAAGGCTAGAATTTCAAATCCTGGAACAAGAGTTACATGGGTAACCACCACTAATGCAGCAGCAATCACACAGTGTACATACCCTATTGTGATGATCTAGAAAGCTAAATGAAATAAACTGAAATTTACCTCACACAATTAAATCATTTAAGAATTCTTCAGTGAGAAATCAAAAATGGAATCCATCGAGGAATTCCATATCTGTATGAATTATATGCATGTGCACATGCAAACTCCAGTGAGGCATAGCTACCAAAAATGAACAAGAGTTACATAGGCCATCACTAATGCAGCAGCAATCATACAGAGTGTACATATCCCATCGTGATGGTCTAGAAAGATAAATGAATCAACTGAAATTCACCTCATATGACTAAATCAATTATAATTCTTCAGTCAGAATTCAAAAATAATATCCATCTACGAATTCCATATCTGCATGAATTATATGCATGTGCAGATGCAAACTCCAATGAGACATAGCTACCAAAAATGAGCCAAAAGACCAAGATGGCAAAACCATATTAGGCTGGAAAAGGAATCAGCCAAGCTCACTACAGTCCCAATTCCGTAATATTATATCTTGAACTGTTAACAAGCAATATACAAACATGTAGTGCCATCAATCTCCGATACTCTGAAAAGATTACAGTCGATCAATTTTAGGCAATATTTAATATTGCCAAAAGTTGATACTCTTACTAAGTTTAAAAATCAACCTGTCAGGAAAATTCAAAAATTATTGGCATCTACTTTTGACTGACTAAAACAATTGGGTAAATTGCACAAATTGCCCCTGAACTTAACAAAAACACGTTGTTTGCTCCTCAACTTTATTTCTGTAAAATTTTGCCCTTGAACTATATAAACTTATCATTAGTTGCCCTTCCGTCCAAATTGAGCTTTAACCCATGACGGAATGACCCCACGTGACCCGCACATGACCTTTCTAAAGGGTATTTTCGTCCAGGGGATGTCTTCAAAGGCATCTCCACTGCAAACCCTTCTTCTTCTCTTTCTTCTTTAATCTTCTGTATCTATATACATACAGGAAATAGCTTACTGCTTGGTATGCGCATTGGGCCAGGATGAGCAAACCCAACATTGGGTCCATCAGACATCATGGGCAAATTTTGCAGCATTGAAAAATCAGAGCCCCCTGAAGAAGTTGCCTGAATGGGAGTCATCGGAATTGCAGGTTGCTGCAGCGGTGGTTCAAGCGTAGAGGGTGGGGTGCTCAACAGAGCCATTAGCCTTGCACCAGGATTCTGATTAGTACTGCTGTTAACATTATTTCCACTAGTGTTATTAATGTTATTAGGGTTTTGCAGGTTCTGGAACTGATGATGGTGTGAGCTAGTGGGCGGCAGTTGAAGTGGTGGTGTAGCAAAAGGCAAGGACCTCTGAGGATGTAAGTTGGCAGCAAATGGAGACAATGCCTCTGGCTGAGATGGTGGTGGATTGCTGTTATTACTGTACTGTTGTAGGTGATGTGGGTGGTGGTGGAGAAATTGAGGCGGTGGGTGGTGGAAAGGGGAGGTCTGTGGCGGGTACAAGTAGGGCCCAGGAGTGCCACCTGTTGAAGGTGGATAAGAAGTAGAAGGCAGAGGAAATTGAGAGGCAATCAGATTAGGGTTATTAGGGTTTTGAGGATTCAGGGTTGCAGGATTCCCAGATGTAGTTGCTGCGCCGGAAGGCGACGATGGCTTGAAGAATTTGTGCACATCAAATGGTCCTCCACCTAGCTGATTTGGATTTCCAGGGGAAGCCATCTGTATAATACTATTCTACAAAGAGAGATCCGAGTGATTCTGATTTTGTCCACCTGCACCCACCGCTATTTCGTGTATGTATAGATTGGTATATAGATACAGAAGATTCAAGGAGGAGGAGAAGAAGGGTCTGTAGTGGAGATGCCTTTGAAGATAGGCCCTGGATGAAAATACCCTTTAAAAAGGTCATATGCAGGTCATGTGGGGTCATTCCATCATGGGTTAACGCTCAATTTTGACCGAAGGGCAACTAATGATAAGTTTATATAGTTCAAGGGCAACATTTTGCAGAAATGAAGTTGAGGGACAAACAGCGTGTTTTTGTTAAGTTCAGGGGCAATTTGTGCCATTTACCCAAAATAATTTCGACCTACTAACTTTTCGCAACCACAACAGTCCAATGTTCAGCTGGAATAATTCCAAAATACTGGTTAACACTTCTGAGGAAGCAGAAAGCTAATCATCTTTTTGGCTGTCATGTAAGAGTGAAAACCAAGGGTGAATGTTTGTTTCAATTTTAAACAACTTTTTATCCAATTTGAATCAACTGTTCCAAGAAATTCATGCATGCTGAAATATTTGACAAAATCACCACCTGTAAGGCCTTTGACCTTTGTATTCGTTCGCCAAATCATTTAAAAATCTTATAATATTGCTTACTATGGCAGCGATTCCAATTACCAAAGTGCTCATTAATTTACACAGCATATAGACGAAATCCTGTCAGAATTTCCATGCTTTAATAAGTACTCACAAAGTTCAGCTTCCCATTCATTAAAAACACCAAATTAAACCAACTATAAGAAACAACATAAACAGGAAATAAAAGAAAGAGATCTACAAAAATAGGAAATAAGCTGTGGCTAATGATAAGGAGTGTAAATTATTGCCTCAATGAAACAATATGCTAATTGAGTTGATGCTTCTGAAAAAAAGACAAATATTTCTTTTATATCCAAGAAAATGACCTAAAGTTTGCTACAGCACAAAAAGCAAGTACAAGAAAATCACTAAGATAAATAATCAAGCCATTGAAGTACAAATAATGATTAGGGGCCCTAGAAAATTTTCACATGGATCGTTCTGCTACCATTGCAACAAGTATTTTAAGGCAGATGAATCAGCTAGATGAACAAGGAATTTAAGAGCAGGAACAAGATACAGAAAGGCCTAACACAGGAAATCTACGATTCTGATTTGATGTCGATATAAACAGGCCAAAAACAACTGGGAAAAAAAAATATGACAAATGCTGGCAGTATAACTTGAAAACTAAAGTAAGGTCTACAAACTGAATTACCCAAATGAATGTCCATTCATTTACCATCAGGAGAAAAACAGGTTCTCCCTTCATCCTTAAGAGATGTAATCTTACTAGAAAGGTATAACTGCAAAAGCCTTTCCAAGCATAAATACAATATGCCAAACAAAAACTAAGTAAGAAGTTTCTACCTTCACATCTTTTCAGGGAGGTTGAAATGAAGGAAAAAGAGGAAAAGTAAATTCTAAATTTTTTCATTTCTATCCTTTATCAAGAGTACTGAAGATTCTCTGCAATTAGGGAGACATCATAATAAGGAGAAAGGGTACCATAAGGATTCAGGTTTTTTGCAAAGAAGGTAGGCTTAGTGCACCGTCAAAGTTCCTTTTGGGGGGCCAGTACCATATGCACTTGCTTTGTGCTTGGGAAAAAGATAACAAAGAACCTTCTCATGAAAGGACTCTATACAAAAACGGTCACATTTTTCACATGATCATCATAACTCATACGTAAGAATTGAGATAAAATAGTAAATCCAATGGTAGTTGACTAATATATATCTTCTGATTACCTTATCACCTTAGCTAACTTCTTTTTCATTTATAATCCCAATATGAATGGATAGCTCTCTATGGAAGAAATGCACAAGGCAATAAGGGGGTACAACTCCATCAGACTAACTTGCTACTTGTAGGCATTTAAAATACATTAGCACCTAAAACTCTACAGCTCATTGACTATAGAACATTCTTGAGAACAATTTTTTGGTCAAAGCCACAGCAAAATAAATCAGAAATAGAGTTCCTCAAAGTGACAGATTAATGTGGCCAATCAATACTTCACCCAGGATATAAAAAAAAAGTTGTGCTTCCACCAGCCAAAATGTACAAGAAACTCATTTACCAATTGATTCATTCAACACATCTTAATTAACATGTGCACCAGGGCATCTGAAGACTAGTTCAAGCAAACAGGCTTCAGAGGTATCATGCATGCAACAAGCTGGCTATCAGATTATTTAAACTCCAGTAAAGGTGCAAATCCTAGAGAGCTTCTGATTCACTGCCATATATATCTCCTAACAAGGAATGCTACAGGTGAGCATGCAAAGTACTGAGTTATGCCATGTGCCCTGCGGAAGTAATAACAAATAAATATGAAAATGTAGTTTATGCAGAATAGCTCACCTTGAGTTTTATACTTCTCATATATATGAGAAAGCTCTGTGTAGTTTGATGATGTCAAACCACTGAATCCAAAAAAATAAATAAATTATGCGTCAGCTATCTAAGTATAACAGATGCAAAAGGACCATAATAACAAATATATTAGCCTGGTGATAAAAGCATTAATCCCCCAAATTAGTTGATTTTATCAAGCATAAAGCACTCATCGAGGAAAGAATACCATTTTGAAGCAACATTGACAATCAGAAGAACCTTCCCTTTAAACTTCCTCAGCGAAACATCTTTTCCATCAATATCCTGTTTAAGACAATAGTACAAAAAATTTTACTGGTCTATAGCCCAAGTACATAAATATTCTAGCCCAAGAATGAGGGGAAAGAGAGAGCAAGAGAAAGGGAAAAAAAAAAAAATGAGAAGGCAAGAACTCGACCCGAAGACTTTCCACAGTTAAGCTTTTATTGTTTGATTAGACAACAAATAATTATTAATTCAACCATCTATTTCATTCTTAAGCCTTACCATTTCCTTCTGTCACAGGGTGTGAGAAACTAGACTCAAGACGTGCATAGCGGAATTAGACTGTATAAATTGTCAATATCATTGCAATTTTTTCTTGCAACAACCAAAATGTCATCATTTCAAATTCCATCAATCTTGACATAATGCCATTAGGATAGTCCCTGAAATTACTAAGTTACCAAAACGAGTCTATTGGGGAACAATTATTTTTATGTTTCTAATTATATATTGTAAAGTAGAGGTGAACAAATAAGCTAAATGGCAAGCGATTAAAGGAAGAGGTTGGCTTCTATTTTGGTCCAAGCCATAAAATGACTCTTGCTCCAGCTTGCATAAATATGACCTTCTATGATCCCTGCCAACATATTCTGAATAACATATGAGTGAAAAGCTGATCAATGGTTCCACAACAAGCGTGTACACTGGAGAATCATTACAGCTAGCAAAATTTTTCACTAGTGATTAGAACTTTGCAGCAGCAACCTTAATTAGTTTTTTTTTTTTTCTCTCTCTTCATTATAAAGCAGCATCCCAAATTAGTTGCCTTACATAATGATATTTTGACCCTAAGAACACGGTATATATCCCAACATTCTTTATACAACAAATTGAGAATCCGCGATAACCAAAAAGCAGAAACGTGTTCTCATCAGAACCTTCAATTAAGCGCAAAACTAATTTTAATGCATTAAAACTGCAATAAAGAAAGGAATTCACCAGCTTATGTACTAGAAACACAACACATGCAATTCTATTGACATAGGAAATTTCACTCATGACTGAGGAAAAGAAATTCCCATGGAAAGATTATAATCACAATGCAACATATGAAGTGAACATCATACACAACATTGAAACAAGTCAAGCGACACCCATAAGAAAAAGACAATATATATATATATATATATATAAGAGCTTTCTTCACATAAATTTAAATTAAAAGAAATAAAGACACAGCAGCGACTAAAATCAACCATAACGTTGGGGCACATCTGAATTTGCAATCAATTACCTTCACAGTGAAATCGTAAATAGTTTTTTCCGTGGCAGCTCTGGCATAAACATTTACTAAATTTCGAGATTTCGAAACAAACCCAGAGAAATTCGGCAATGGTAAAGAAAAACCATTATGGAAAAGCGACGATTTAGAGGATGCAAAGTTGGTTTTGAGGAATGAAGCAGCAGAAGTCATACAAGAAAAACCAGAGTTTGGGCTGGAATTCAACTTGTTAACTTGCGTAAAACTGTCCAAAGGTGCTGAAAACACTGAAGAGAAAGCCATTGAAGACATGTTCGAATACTTGGGGCTTGCAGAAAGTGAAATTCAGACAGAAACAAAGGAATTGAGACAATAACAACGCTAGAACAGCCTTAGCTGCGTCCTGTGCACGTGGCGAACTTCAGAAATTTGGGGATCAATGGTTCTGTTTTGGAGTAGAAGGGAAATTGTCCACGTGCACATTTCTCCGCCTTTCGTTTTCTTTTATTTTTAACTAGTTTGATTAACGTGTTAAGTTAATGAAGTTTAACATTTTAATAAATTTAATGAATTCGAATAATATTTATATTTTTCTTATAAAAAATAATCTTCATCTGAATTCAATGCTATCTTCGTTAACCTTATAGAAGGATGACAAAATTATTTAATAATATTTGGTGATCATACTAGGAAAGAAAAAAAAACTTTAAAATATATTATATTATTAAAATAATATAATATAGAAGAAAAGTAATAATATATTAAACCAAAGTTTGAACAATCAAATGAATTACTTCCTTGATCAGAAATGAAATTACAACCAGTTTTCTATCCTACAATATTGCACCAATATAGTACAAAGTAAATAGTCAGAGCTTTCTCTCTCTAACCCACTTCTTCTCTGGTTCATCGTCGTCTTCATGCATGCCGCTTGCCACTCTTTGGCCAGAGCTCCTCTGCCGGAGCTTGGATCTTGGCCAAAGATCCTTTCTTTCCCTCTATTTTTGGTGATCTCTCCTCTCCTTTGGTTTCAAACCTAAAAAATTTTCTTCTTTGGCTTTCTTTCTCTAGCTCTACTTCTCTTTGACCTGAGTTCTTTGTTTTCCTCCTTATGCTTGTTCTTTTTCTTGTGTTTGTTGTTCTTTCTTTACCCAACAATTGGTTTGGGCCCTTCCCTTACTTCTCACTCATTTTTTAGGCGATTTTCAAGACCGATGATACCCCCAGAGTCTTCTAAATTACTATTCATGAAATTAGATAGATTTGATTTGCTCAGGTAGTTGATGTTCATGGATGTTGGCAAAGTAGTTAAGAAAAAGTTTTTTTTTTTTTTGTGTATTATACTGTTTCCTTTGGGGTGAGGTTTTTTTTTTTTTTTTTACCAGGATCTTGTTGTCCATATGTGTAACCTATTCTTTCTTTATGAATGACAAAATTAATTAGCAAAAAAAAAAAGAAGTAAAATAAATATTTGAACCGTCTGATGGGGCAAAGGATTTGAATTCCATCTCTCCAATTGCAGACAAGTTTCAACATAGTTCAAGTGATTTGTTGGTGGTTTCTCTTCCAAAAAGCTGAACGAATTGTAGTGTTCATTTTCCATGTTATTTATGATTGTGATATTCTCATTCATGCTGGGCAGAATAGAATTAGAATTTTCCTTCGAAATTACTTTCTGAGGGTTCACCTTCACAAAACCTCTTGAGGCAAGGGTTGAAGTTTCATCTATGAAATTCACTTTAGCTTTCTTGCCTCTGATCTAGCAGGCCTCTATATCATAAGCTCTTGCAGCTTCTTCAGTAGTATTAAAAGTTCCTAGCCATACGCGGACACCTTTTCTTGGATCACGTATTTTAGCTACCCACTTACCCTATGGGCGCTATCGAATCTGTAGCAACGAACAACCATACGGCCCAAATGATTGTGGATTTTGCCCCATCGAATAGACATAAAGAGTCTTTATAACGGAACAAAATAAGAAAACTAATCGAGACTTAAAGACATACAGAATTAACTTACAAGGCTTCGAAATTGATACATTAATCCTAAATATAAAATAACATCAACATATCGATAACTTCGACTACAATTCTCAAAATAACAATCATAAAAGCGAAAGAAAGATAATATCTTATGCATTTGGTACATCATAATCAAAGTCAATATCCACAAATTCTTCCAATCTTGCCTCTAGGCATGATACACTGTAAAACATGAATTAAGAGTTGTGAGATAAAATCTTAGTAAGCCCCGTGTGTGATGTGAGAATTTTCGGATAAAATATTTTCATGATGTATGAAAATTTTGTCTAAATGAATAAGGTTTAGTAAAGCATCTTATTATCTCTAATGCATCATATAGAAAACAAGGAAGAATGATATCATTCACAATATTTTCAAAAAAGAAGATATTCCAAAACATACGTATTGAGCTTACTGATCAATCATCTCTTATGATTTCACAAAGCAACTCACATTTCAAAAGAGCGTGCTTCGATTATCAAATTTCAAACTATGCATTGCCATCTTATATCAAACACCAACATAATCACATAATATCTAATTGAAATGATCTCTGTCCAACCACATAACACCATCATATGAACATGAACACACACACACACACACACACACACACACACACACACACACACACGTATTAATAACTCAGTGCGTACACTACAATTAAACATACGATGACCATCGTCATAGTCTGCCATACAGCCCGGATATCCCACGTCCGTCCTTCATTTTCTCCATAAAAAAATGTATTGCTAGCTAAGTACTACTAAACAACGTATATTGTCATATTGCGAAGAATGAGACAACAATCTAAAGGTAGCCACCTTGCGGATAGCGTTCTCAAGTCTGCACAAGTTAGTATAAGTGCAAAATCCCTTTGAGTACTCAAGAAAACACGACATAAAGCCACATAGTTTACAGCCTCATGATTAGATCAGTGCAATGCTTGCAATACCCCGCTCAAAACTACCTTTGACTATGGGGAAAAGTCATGCATTGCATAGTATTTTGCATTTTATGTGGTAGCTTAGAATTATTTTATTTGCATGGATGCATGTGAATTTTTCCATTGCTCTTGCATTTGAATTAATGGAGGTGAAATAGTGTGTTGTTAAAGATTTGGTTAAGGGAGGTTTGACCGAAGATTTGGAAGGATGAGTATTGGGGTGGTAAGAACTTCTTGTAGGAAGAATTAGTATTGAAATTGATTTGGAATAGCGGGGAGGATGGTGATTTTTCCGTGGTGGCCCGAGTTTGAATCCTATTTCTTGTGAATCCTAGTTTCTCTTCTTGAAGATTCTTTTCCTTAGAGTTTCCATGTCTTAGCCGAAAAAGATATAGCAAACCTAGAGAAATTTTAGTGCCATTACTCCAAGGAAATATGTCTCTATATTTATTCCCTAAATTCAAGGACTTTGATGTGAATAAAGTTCACTTTTAATTTTCAGCTTTTATTCCTTAGGATTTTCGAAAAAACCCTAGCTAATAATTAAAATTTCAACTTGATTTTAGCTTAATAGATGTTGCCATGGATAGTTGGAATTAAATAGTCATTCTTCTAGTAGGAAACCTTGTTGGTTTTAAACCTAGAACTTTAGCTAAAAATCTGGAACATTTTTCCAGCAAGTGCCGCCACTTCTTGGAGGAATTTTAGCTCAATCCAAACTCTTCTAGGATTAGAGGAAATCTTATCCAAATCCTTGATAAAACCAGATTTTATTCAATCCTAAATCAACTAGGATTAGAATCCATTTTCCTAGCTGAATTTCGGCAGCTTTGTGCAAGCACAAGCAACACGAAATCCTTGCCCTCCCAATTGCAATCAAACTCTGCAAACCCTAGCTCAAATTACCTAGAACAACCCCCACCAAATCAGATTACTCTAATAACACAAAATCAGATTTTTCTTCACCAAAAATTGCAGAATTTTCGTCCATCTTATGCCTAGAATTTTCGACAGCTTTGCACTCCAAAACCTACCAAAACTCTTTGTTGATTAAGCCAAATTCCAGCACCCAAAGACCACACTTTTCTCCTCTGGAATTTCATCAAAAAGAGCAGCCAAAACAGTCCCAAAATCCGTCACTCTTGCACAGAATTTTCGCACAGCACTTGCACAGATTTCGGCCGCCTTGCACTCCAACACAAACCGAAATTCTACACACCAAAACACACCAGAATCCTCAGTTGATCAAGCCAATTTTCTGCACCTAAAACCCTCATCTTTTCTCTGAAAATTGCAACAGAACCACAGCTACAACATACCAGAATTTCTCCTCTTATTGTTCAGCAATTTCGTACCGCAAAACCACTGCACGCACACAGAAATTTCAGCTCTTCAAACCTTCTCAAACTCTTCTTTGTTCGGTCCAAAATTCTGAACACATTCAGCCGTTCCCTTGAGCAATATTTCGGCCAGTACAAAAAAGTAAATTATAGAATATTTTCTCCCTTAAACCCTTCCAAAGTCGGCAGCAATAAGGCACACCATAAGCTGCAATTTTTTCCCTTGCTATCCAAGAAACCTAAAGCCATTAGGAGTCTTCCTAAACACTACCATCTAACCCTAAACCAATCTTCTCTAACCCTAAAGCATAGTAGCCTATTACCCTCTCTATTCTACACGAAAAATTCCAGCAAGAACTCCACAGTAATTTTCGAAAATCTTAAGAGCAATACCTAGCAAAAATCGGACACACCTTAAGGTAAGCAAAAATCCTTTCAACCTTTTGATACCGTTTTCTCTAATGATTCTTTTCTCCTTCTTCTTCCCTTAAATCACGCCACATAGAGGCTGGTTTCATCTTCTTCTTTAATTTTTGGTCAAGAGGAGCAAAGGAGGTAGCTTTTCTCTTCTTTTTAAGCGAACCCGGGACGATCACCATAGGAGCATCGAGACCTCATTACCTGGTTGTTGCAAGGTAAGGGAATACACACCATTGATGCCGAAAGTAAGGTTTAATGATGTCTATTAGGTGGATGAGCATATGGTCAGGGTATATGATCTTTGGGGATTGGATAGTTTACTTAGATTTAAATAGGGGATTGCGAATTGTTGTGAAAATAAATGAGATTAGAGCATGTTCGAATTAATTGAGACCCTGATCATGATATTATATGGTGTAGATCAGGAGGATAATTGAGGAAAGCAAGCTGTGATTTTATCTCATTTATCTGAGGCATATCAAGTAAGTCCTTGCATAAACTCTTTTGTTAAATGTTGTGATGGTAAGTCCTTGTATAAACTCTTTTGTTAAATGTTGTGATGGCAAGTCTATGTTGTGAAGCTTTGTAAAGCTATTGTTGAACTATGATTATTTGGGTTGTGAACGTGGATGATTATTCTTTAAACGGTTTTGTCAAACTAATGATTTTATCAAGAAAACTATTCTTTCCCAAATTTTTAGAAAACCCTTTTAGAGAAAAACCACATTGTACAAAGCCAAGGTGTGGAGATATTTTGAATCAGGAATTGACGGATATGTTCGTTGAATACTCAATAAGGGTAGGCTAACAATACTAGTCTTGGAGGGCTAGCGTAAGTTTTCTGGCAGGAGGCCACCTCCAGAAGATGAACTCTGCTTGAAAAGGCGATAGTATTGGTTGGTCAGGCCAGTCCAAGCTAGCATTTGTACCTGGTATGATATTATTTATATTCCCGGCATGGACACCCGGATAGTTTTGTTGGGTGTAGAGATGGAGGAGTATCTCACCCGGTGAGCTGTACACTCACCTTGATCAGAACGCCCAACGTGTGGTAATCTGGTCCGGATAAGGTGCACAAAGTGTGGTGCTTTGGCCATTTTGTTCTCATGGAGCCCAACGTGTGGTGACATGACTGTTTGTTCGAGTGGAGGATTTATTTTGTACAAAGTGTGACAATGAGAAAAACCCACTCCTTGCTAAAAGAGATTGTTTATGACTTGCCAAATTATTTCTACAAATGTTTTGCACTTTGCATACACGTACTATTCAAAACACCATGTGCACACACAGGACTTACTGAGATTTATTCTCACACGATTTTACACCATGTTTTCAGGAGATAGATTGTGCTGAGTCGGTGGGGCTTTGGCAGTAAAGGCTTTTGCTATTTTTCCTGTGCTGTTCTAGGAGACTTTTGTCGTTTATACTTCTGAACAATATTTCTTTTATTTCGTATTACTCCAATTTGAGCCTGATGTAATAAGAGTATTTCTTCATTTATTAAAGTTGAATCTTTTGGAGATTACCTTTATATTTTATACCTCGTTTTAAAGACCCATTGTCCTACGGGACGGGGCGACATCCCCGCCCTTTTAGGGTACGTAGTTGTGGGGTGTTACAATGCTACTGTTCAAAAATAGCCTAATACCATTTTAAAATATTTCTTAAACGATTCTGAAAATATTTAGCTTCCAAAAATAGTCCCAAGTTTAATTTCAAAGCTCAACTAAAAAGTCCTTATCCATCCCATGATTTTAAAATCATTTCGAAAGAGTTTATCCAGCATAATATTCTATAAAACATTCCAAAGATTTCATAATTGTTAAATAAATAGCTCCCAAATACGTTTGATATAGGTCATGTTGTACGAAATTAATTGTGCCAAAACATGCTATGTATTTCGCAATTCATTTATGCATGATCATTCGCAATTCTATATGTTCAATAAGTTATAATGCAAGCTTTCATATCCAACATATCATGGACATGCAATGTTTCCCAAAATAAGGCATAATTAAATATTGTGTAAACAATAATCCACATTTGCTTCACAATAGAGCAACATACTCAAATATATAATTTCTCTTACGAAAATATATATACATTTGATCAAATATTACTTACATAAGTAAATCATTTCATGAAATATTTATTGAATAAAAAAATATTTTATTTCACAAATAATAAATTAAAAATAAATATTTATGCAATTAAAGAATTTATCAAGAATAAAATATTTCAAATGCTTTCCTATATTTTATGACAATGTGAAGTGTGGGGACTTACCTTAAGTCCTAGCAAAAGAAGTAGGTAGGCAATCCTATGTAGTAGGTTCTACTTCTTCAACTTCCACAAAATCTAGAATACAAATTGAATATAAAAATCAATTTCCTATCACAAATATATTCACATCATAAATATCTCCTTAGCAATCTTAATTATCTTAATCATTGCCTTATTCAACTCTAAAATCATAAGCTTAACTCACACCAAACCCCAACAACAAAGCCCAAGATAAACATCAAGTTTCAAGCACATAATATAATAGTTTGTTGTTGTGCATACATGGGTAATTTGTGCTATGTATATCAGATGGGTCCATTATTCAACCAAGTTTTAAAATAAAATACTAATTTAACTCACATACACACACATTTTGGGCAAGTATACCTATCGTGTAGTATAAAATGCAGTTGGTAAGTATTGAGAATCCAAAGGAAAGGACGCCAACTATCACTACTTTTTCCTAAGTTTCATTATCCAATCAATCAAAATAAAGAAGTATAAACGACTAATTATCACAAATCAAGTGGTCAAAAGTATCACAAAGAAAAATATACCCAATTTTTAAGACAGCCAAGAGGTCACCAAGGTAGATTTAAAGCAAGGAAAAGGTAATTGGCTATACAATTGAAGAGAAATCTCCATTTACATCGAAGCATCAATCATCATTCAATCAATTAATATCTAATTTAAGCATTGACAAGACTTCCCAAATAAATTGAAATTCACTCTTTATTCCCAAATAAATTGAAATTCACTCTTTCTCAAGTAATAAATATCCTACCCTTGAGCCCAATCCATAGAAATCTCTAAACATATAAATTAAACCTAATGATACATAAAATTAAAGAATCAAAACCTAAGCCAAAAAGCTATGGATACCTATCTCTAGGTGACTCCATAACCTCATCTATTACCATGTTCTAAATCCCCTAAATCCTTTCTCAAGTTCATCAAGGGAAAATAAATCTATTAGATCAAAATAGAAGGGAACCTATCATATGCATTCTTTCTCAAGTTCAATATAAGAGTATTACCCAAATATTCAATTTAAATAATAAAACTCAAGTGATAGATTACTCAAAATAGATAATAATAGGTTTAATAACAATCAAATATAAGAGTAATATAGGACACAACCCTTTAATTACAACTCAAATCAAATAGATCTACCAACCACAAAGTTAAATTACAAAGACTGAAAAAGGAGAACTCATAAACAAGGGCCCTTCTTTTTCCTTGCAAACTTCTTTTGGTGCCTCTTTTTCCTTTTCAAATCATATTGGATCTTCTCTTCTTGACCTTCTAAGGGGCTTTATCAAAGTTTTTCTTCTATTTTCTCTTGCCTCTTTCCCAATTTCTTCAAATAAAAAGAGTATTTATATGTTAGGTGGCCGAAACCCTTAAAATTTGCAAAACAACATGTCATATGCGAATATTGCACGACACTATGGAAGGTGGCTTGCACGTCGCCATGCATGCTCTGATGCTTTAGGTCTTATTCAAAACGACGTTGTGGTTTTTCATTTCTTCATATGCTGAAAACGTGCACGGCACCATGACTAGTGAGATGCAAGACACTGTCAGGCTTCGGGATCCCTACTATTTCTGATTTTTGGACTTGCACGGTGCCATGCCATATGGGATGTATAGCGCCATGTGTGACATCTCTCCTATTTTGTATGTAAATGGGTATTAATTTGTATTAAGACAGTATATGTATGGATGTGTAGAACAATAAATGTTTAGTTTAATCAAACGAATATTTCGGGTAATAAACATTTTAAAGGGCGACGATGAAATTTTCGATCGCGAATTAAGAAAAACTGGGAAAGAATTTGGGAAATCTAAGAGACATCATTGTGTTCAGTATAATGAGCAGATTTCATTAGTAAAAGAAAAAGTTTTCCTGACTGGAATAAATAGTGGACTGAATTATGATTATTCTTGAGGAACAATGGTGGATTTTGAGAAGAAGAAACAAATAGCGATTTGTGATTGGTTGGGAGATGATGAATCATCAACGTCGAGGTGGAGAGTGGAATTTAGTGTTAAGAGATGATTGGTGGCATTAAAGTAGCATGCCAAGTTAACATGCTTAGTCATCACTAGCATTTAATGCACAAGCTTAGTCACCAAGCTTCATAACCAATTTCTAGATTTTATAAAAAAGGGGGTAATTTTTATACAACAAGAAGATGATGGTGGCGGTAGGAAGGGAACAAGGTGGCTGACCAAGAGAAAAGAAAAAAGGAAAAGAAGAAGAAAAGGAAAAGGAAGAAGAATTATAGCTATATTATTTTTTTATTCATAAAAATGTTTGGTTGGTTGTAAGGAAAGTTAGGTGGAACTTCAAGATTTGGTTGCAAGAGTTATGCATGGCAATATTAGATTGGTCACAAGAACAATCATGCAAGGATTTTGAAAGAATTCTAGAGAATTCTATCAAATTCCTAAGTGACACCTAGTAGCCATTTGGACCAATTATAAACCTCTAAGTGAATTGAAGCCATTTGAAGATTGTTTGACTTGAAGACCATTTTTCCTATAAATAGCCATGGAGTTTCAGTTGGGAAGGGCTTTAGAAGCCAGAATTTCGGCAGCAAACAAGGGAAAAAGGAGAATAGAAAATAAAAAAGAAAATAGAGAGGAGAGAGAGAGAGAGAGAGAGAGAGAGAGAGAGAGAGAGAGAGAGAGAACTGAAACAAGGAAGAGAGAAAGAGAAAGAAAACCAAGAAGAACTTGGGCTATTTAGCTTCAAAAATCAGCAAATAAAAGGTAAAGGACTACCTTGCTTAAATTAAAGTTGTTATTTGAAGCATGGCAATCATTTTGGTATGAATATTACAAAAAGTTATGCATGAATCATGAAATTTATTTGG
Source organism: Voacanga thouarsii (assembly GCA_026120185.1). Classification (NCBI taxonomy): domain Eukaryota; kingdom Viridiplantae; phylum Streptophyta; class Magnoliopsida; order Gentianales; family Apocynaceae; genus Voacanga; species Voacanga thouarsii. The sequence continues at coordinate 716,980 of JANUWF010001131.1, forward strand.
TAAATATTTCGTGTTTATGGGCTGTTTTGAGTAAAGTAATGTGATGGCGGATATGATTGTTCTTTTTCTGTGATTATGTGAAGTTTAAAAGTGATTTGAAGGTATTCAATTAGGATGAGTATGGCTGATCATGTAAAAGAAAGGAAGGAAGAAAGAAACGAAGTGATGTTATGTGAATTGTTGAGAAAATTGTGATGATTATGTGCTAAATGCAAGCTGCCGGTTTTGTTATGGTTTGGTTTGTGAAAACACAGATTTACTCTTGACTGGAAATTGTATGAATGGATAATGGTTAAGAGAAATGAAATGAACTAAGTGATATTTATATGCTATGAAAGAAGGAGAACAAAGATATAATAGGTTTGCTGGAAAACTGGATGCATTCCAGAAAATACTGAGTTGGTTTTCGTCCAGTAGTTCTGTAACGTCCCTGGACTTGAACAAAGCAAGTCTATAACTTTATAGTTAATGATTCTGGGAGTGTTTTGGCACAAGTTTGAGGTTAATTGGATTTACGGATTAAAAGTTATGGTGAAAAGAGTAAAAGGTGCCAAATCAGTAATGGGGTTTCACTACTGGAACTTTGTGTTAAAAACTGAATGGAATGAGTAAGAAAATTAGAATTCCATGAGTTTGAAATTGTAAAGGAAGGTCTTAAGGATATTTTACAACTAGTTTGACATCATTTGGACTTATGGATTGAAAGTCATGAGCAAAACTTGATGATGTGCCAAAGTTGGAAATGGCAGAATTTCCATTAAAGAACAAATGAATTCATGAAGTAATTTTGCTTATATTCATGGATGAGTGAGAAGTTAATTGGGTATATGAAGACCATATATTCTTGTGAAGAAGATGAAATAAGGAAATGAATTACAAGTGTACAAGGATTATATTTCATTTCAAGTATGAAATGAACTATGAAAGGATGTGATACCCTTAGATGAACATATATTTAGCTATATGTGTGCATTGTCATCGATAAATAGAACACTAATTGTGTTATGAATGCTTATCATTGTAGGCCATTCACTGTAAAGCTTTGGTGATGATTTAGCAAGTATTTATTTTGCTAAGCGATAAGTGATTCGAGATAAGTCCCTTGATTTTTAAATCCCGATTTGGCTAGGTGTTTTCTGAAGCAATATGATTGTGAAATTCCTAAGTTTGTGAAATACTTGGATTGTTAATTCCTTTCAGGTGATAAAATCTTTCCAGTATAATGAAATGCTTTCTAGATATAGAAATATGTTATCTTGACATAGTAGAAGCAAAGCTTTAGTAACTAACATTCCTCGACTTTCAAATATCATGGAGTTACAAAGTGTTTTCTAGTACGAATAAATATTTTCCTGATGTGGATTCGTGTTTTTTCTAATATATTCAAGAAAACGGGTTTTCTTGAGATTAGCGGGCATTGATTGCCAAACTTTACATGAATCCTTTTCTTGAAGGTTTATGTATTACAAAGCTTTTATCCTTGGAGAACTATGTTTTATGCGCTACGCGAGCTTCCTAATTTTAGAGAAACTATATTTAATTAAGACATTATAGTTAAACTCGCGTAGGATGATTTTCTTCAAATGAATCCAATAGTTTAGAAAATGTTATATTTTGGACTGAGGAATGTGGAAACGTTTAACGAGTCAACTGAACTCTGGTTTTTAGATTCCGTTTACAAGTATTTCACTCAATCAAATGGAAAACCGAGATTATTAAGAGTTTCAAATTCTTTATTTCTTGTTAATCATCAGTTTTGTGCATGTGACTGAAAATACTTGTTATATCCTGCTTCATGACAAGTTTTTCATGTTACATGATTAAATCATGAACGCCTGACACATTTTTCAATTACTTGTGAAAATCTTGCCATGTGCCATATTTCATGATATTTCACCCATGATTTGCATTTACAAGTTCTAAACGTCCCAAGTGGGTTACCTAAGTAGGTCACCTAAATGTCCCCAAGTGGGTCACCTGAATAACCATCCTAAGTAGGTCACATGTACATGAAATCCTACATACCAAAATTTGCACGATTTATACTGGAATTTCTGAAAATTCCTGAATTCTTGAAATGACATGTTTTACACCTGAATTCCTGAAATGTAATACCTGCATTACTTGAATACCTGATTTCCTGCATATGAATTTTTCCGAAATAATGCCAGCTTTACCTAAATTCCTGAAATCTTGAACATGATTTTTTTTTTCCCAATAAGGGCACATGGATTTTCCTACCTATATTTCTGGATAAACATGAACTCTCGATACATGATTATACCTATTTACAAGTCTTGTTGCTACTTGCTTTACTATTTAACCCTAGAAATAGTACTCAATTTTACCAGTTGTTTCTTTGAGGGAAACACTAGCACATACGGGACTCAATAAGTGTTTAGCACTCACACGATTTTATTCTTGACAAATTTTAGAGACCAGTCTTGATCAAAAGATTCCCAGAAGTGCCAAAGAGTCAGGAGACAATGTCAAGGATGTTTGTGAGTATTTGGATACAACCTGTATTTCGTCAGAAGAGCTTATTCTTTATAATGGCTCTGTGTATTAGTTGTCCATGTATCTAAAGTGATGTTTTGGAAAAAATCCGCTGCATTGTAAGTTGATTTCGTTGTAAAGACCCCTTGTCTAGAAAGATCAGACGAGGTGACATCCCATAATGTAAGGCTCGCTACGATGTGAAAACTTGGGGTGTTGCACCATGGACCTCTAGATTTGTGATTCATGACCTTTTGGTCCTGCACGCTGCCATGCAGAACAAGAGTAATGCTAACATAAGTTTCCAGAGTTGTTCTTTTTTTCAATCTTTTTCTTGTTGAAATCTCTTCTTATTTCAACTTTGTTCATCTGTATCAAAAAAAGAGAAAATGGGGAAGATAAATAGCCATCTATAATGAATTTTAAGAATTTAAACCACTAATGCTATGTAAAATGTGCATGCAATGATCAAACATCACACTCTCACATTTAAGCTTTTGCTTGTCTTCAAGCAAATATTCACTATATAAAAGCACTCCAAGAAAAAAGAATGTATATCAAGAGTAGATTCTTGGAAACAACGACTATTATGGAAAATTTATTCATTTTCTATTGAGATAAAAATTTAGTTTGAGTTCATTCTACAAGGTTAAACTTATGTAAACTTATATATTTGAATAGATAAAACCAAAGTCGTTGAAATTGTATTAAACAAGTCTATATGTATTCAACAAATATCATCCTATTTCCCGAGTTAAAAATTTGACTCAAGTGATTTATATAAGCAACTTCCAAAAGCTATTGCAATCCAAGTAGTAAATAGAGGATTGGTGTATGTACTCACTTTTGCAGGATAATGTAATTGCCTAGTTGAAATAAAATGAAAAATTTTCAACTTTTACATTATTCTCTAATCTCATTTTCTTTCTATTGCAATGTAATGTAATTGCTTAATAAATATATAATAAAAGATTTTCAGTAATTACATTACTTTACTTTACTCATTTCTCTCATGATTTTTCCCAATCCACATTACTTAAACCCGAAACAAGAACTAGTTAGAAGATCATATAATATAAAAAATTTTAAAAAAATCCTTACTTAAATTTCATTACAAGTTTCTCATCCAATCCTAAGAAATAAAATATCACAATGTTTATTAAAATACAGATAAGGTTAAGCTAAATTCTAAAGAGATCTAATTCATATTATATCAAATGTACATAATTACCTAAGAATATCCAGTTAAAATAAACTCATTCCAAATGCTTATGTCAAGAGAAAAGGAATAGTAATTCTAAAGGAGAGTCAAGATAAGCCAAAATTTGAAAAAAATTTAGCTTAAATAAATTTTTGCAAACCAATTTTCAAACCATAAATAAAACCCATAAATGATCTTGCAAAGAATATATCCTAATCTCTCCTCCACATCTAAAATGGACAATGTCCTCATTAGCCAAAATACTGTGCAATGTTCATATAATGGGAAGAAAATAATAATAAGGAGGAAAGAATAAAAGTAATACTCCTTAAGTGATTCGATGCTCAATGTGATTGGCAAGAAGAGAAGATCATCATCTATTAAGAAAATCATAAGTCTCTACATTCATCCAAAGATAATCACCAAATAAGTAAGATAGATCAAAATAAAGTACTAAAGTGCTAAAAGTGAAATAAAATAACAAAATACTAAAATGTGATGTACGGAAAATAAACTACTCCTATCCCTATCTCTAGAAAAACAAAAGTGGTCTAATCAAATCAAAAGTAGCCCTGGCCTCCTCTACTTCCTCTGTTGCTCTGAGGTCCGTGCTGAGGCTGGTCAGGCTTACTAGGTACTATAAGACCATACTGCCGCAGCCTCTGCCACATCTGGCATAAGACTTTATCTAATCCATCCTGTCTTTGACCCAAGCCCTCAAAGGTGTTTTGAATATCCTTCTGGGTGTTGCGGATTTGCTCCAATTGTGCCTCTAGATCAGAAGATAACTGTTGCTGCTGCTATCTAACTACCTCTATTAGACTAGCAATCATGCCCTGTTGCTGGAGCATCTGACTCTGTTGCTCAATAGTGCCTTGTAGAGTATCTAATCCCATGGTTAGCGTGGCGATGTGAGTATGGACTTCAACTTGTAAGTCTATAGTAGCTGTGGGTTGCTCAATATTAGGCCTCTGGTGTTAGTGTTATGCCCTAAAGGTAATCACTTGTACATTGTATATGACATATTTTATTTTAATAAAAGGTATTATTTATCTTACAGTTTCTTTTATTTACTTTAAGAAATATAACTGTTCGATAAAGTCCATAGTACAACATTGTGTTAAGGAAATCATGATAGAGATCATGATATTAGATTTCTACAACACTAGATGGTGTTAGTACTTAAATAGTCCCTAGTCATAGTATTAATAAGACAGGACATCATTAATGCGTTAAGACTAGCATGTATTAGACTTCCTGATTTGATCAGGCGATGGTTCTCATAACTGTGAGTATTGAGATACTCAAAGTTAATACATGGATGTTTGTTAATAGAACAAGTTCATTGGATGGCCTAACTTTGAGATAATCACATGGATAACTATTTAGTGCCAGTAATATAATCTCAATATAGCAAACGCGTAAGTATCCTTAGATTTGAGATCTCCAAGGTACTTTGTTTGCTGAACTTTGTACTTTGATTCCAATCTCCGGAGCTCAATCGAGGGCTACCTATGGGATGGGTATTGCGTACATTGTGAAGTAAATAAAAGTAGTTGAGATGGTCAATAAAGGATTCACCACTCCTAATAGTAGGGGTGAATATCTCACGGCCACTTGTAGGAACTACTACTCAGAAAGTTCTTGGCCAAGGCGATTGTGTATTAGAAACATTTTCAATTGATACACATCTAGAGTAGTGGGTTCCTGGTACAAGTACTATTATATTTGGGCTAGAATTAATTCTGGAGGGAGTTGTCACTAATTTTGTACTCCAAACCAAATAAGATATTGTATGGTGAAAGGAGTTAATTGCACTGAAGTTTGTTATTGAAGGGTTCATGTCAAGCCACTTGACTTTCTGGACTCTTGGGTGGTCATGATGTGTTGCTAGATACTGCTCATGATATGGAAATATGAGTTTATTAATTGATGAATTAATAAACCAATCCTAATTAGAATTAATAGGATTAGTTCTAATTAATTATGGATTATTAATCTCAAAGACGTTTGGATTAATTCATGTTCACTACCAATTGATTGGGAAACCTAGTAGGTCACACACAATAGAGGATTATATACTCAAGATGTTATTTGATAACATAGTGGGGTTGATTGAGAGAAAGAGAAGTTGTTGTGGACAAATTATAATTAGTTATAATTTGTGGTCCAAGTTGTAATTGTGAGAACATGATGTTTCCAATTACAATTAGAAAATTCTAATACGATTAGAATTTTCAGTTTTGGGAAGGGAAATTTCGTGTGACATATTAACAAGACACACGAAACCTTAGCTGAAAAGTGACACACGAAAAACCAGCAACACTCGACCTTCTCTTCTCTCTATCTCTCTCGATTATCTTGAGAAACAACCCTAGCCGCCATCTTGTTTCTGCTAGCACAAGAAAGTTTGGTGCTTGAGTATTCCTCTGTGTGGATTACTGTTAGAGATAATCACACACTGTGATTATAGTGGTTAGACGTTCAACTTATGTGGAGGTTGATCACGAGGATTGTTGGATCGCGCCTCGACTTGAAGAAGAAATTTTGTTCTTCGGATGATCAAACAAAGGTAAAAAGCTGCAATCTTTATTATATTTATGTCTTGTTTTCCACGTATAGGTGGGTCCTGGGATGGTATTTCGTTTATTTTCCGCTGCGCCGTATAGGATACGAGTCTGAGATACCCAACAGTGGTATTAGAACCATGCTAAGTGTGGTCTACGGACATTATTTGGCATGAAAAACTATTTTCATGTATTTGTGTTTATCTTTGTTTGTTGTGAAAATCGTTTTCACTCGAGTCGAAATTGTTTCGAGCATTATGGGTTAGGTCCATAGCACAATATGATTGTGTTAAAGTCACAGCGTATTTCGAAAGATACTTGCTTTAGGTGCTGAGAATTTTCTGCAGAAAAACATTTTCAAGAGCATGGTTTTTGCCTTCCGTTTCATCTTAATTTTCTGTTTTGGTTTTGTTTAAACTAACAAATTGGTTATTTTTTTTAGCTTTAAAATAGAAGATACTGCTAAGAATCATTCTCACTAAAAATTTGCAGAAGAAGAAAGCACCAGAAATTGTTTCTGGAAATTTTTGAAAATCGCCACCATTGTTCTAGACCATAGCCGGCGCCGGCGTCGGAGATGCCGGTTGCGTGCTGTTTCACGAACATCCATAAATCGTTTCTGGAAAATTTTTCCTAAAAAAGTTAGAACACAAAAGGCTTCAAATTGGTGTCGATTCGGCTCTGTTTTTTAAAATAAAAAAAAGCATTTTGTTTAAGCATTTTCTCAAAATTAGTTGCGAGACGGGACCCAAAAGCATTTTCTCAAAATTAGTTTTGAGACAAATAATTTTATTTTTTAAAATAGTGATTTTAAAAATTTAAAATTAATGTATTTTTCTAAAATATTGATTTTAGATTTTGTTTTATTTTTCCAAAATAGTGATTTTAGAATAATAAAAGTATATGTTTATTTTGTTTAAGTATAGTTAATGGTATGGTGGATGGTTATGGACTAAAACCAATTATATCTATTCATGCATTTTACAGTTTTGGTTTTTATGAAATATGGCCTGTGTGTCCTGCCTTCTCTAGAATTCTTGTGTAATTCTCTTCTTATCTAACTCCCATCGAATGTAACTCGAGGTTTTCTCTCTTTAGGAAATTATGTAATTAGTTTACATAGGTTAGATAGGAGTAGAATTATTTTTAATTTTGGAGATGGCAACCAAAACAAGGGAATAAGGTAAGACCTTCTACTTGAATCATGCATGAACACATAGGGTTAACTATATTAATTTCTTTTATGGCTCAAAGAAAATAATTTAGGGTAAAGTCCATAACCATACCACATAATCGCTTTATTACCATGATTTTCAATTATGTGATTTATTGATTTTTATGCATGTCATTTAATGAAATCACTAAAAGGAACAAATCCCTCAATTAATATTAAACCTAATTCCTTCCATTAATATAGTAAGAACGAGAGTCCTTTCTCGAGACTAGGTTGTTGGGCAACCCAAGCCTACTTAACATCGAGCATGTTCAAGCTATGAAATTAAATTCCTGATCAATGGATCGGGTTTAACTAAATTCTTTATCCTGGTTGGGCAAACTCAAGCATAAAGAAATTTAGAGGAAAAATTGGGGTAGCCCAAAAGGCTTTAAGATTAAAAGCTGTTAATCACCTAATGATCCAGTAGTTACATACAATGTAATTGGTATTAGATACTTACCAATGAACTTAAGGGTAGCTTGTTGGGCAAACCCAAGATTATTCTTGAGGAATTTGGATATCGGTCTATTAGGAAAGCTTCCAACGGGCTTTCCCGAATTAGTAGTGGGGGCTATTGGTTTGAGTAAAATAGTGGAGTAAAAATGCGTTTAATTAAAGTCCTAATTATTTGCATATCATGTGCATATACAAGTAGCTAATGCTCTCTATCTTTACATCTAGGTCACTTGTATCATGTCAACAAACTTGAACTTACGTAGCATCTTGGAAACCAACAAGTTAACTGAATCAAACTATCTCGACTAGTATAGAAATTTGAGAATCGTTCTCAAATCGGAAAAGTTGCTCTACGTGCTAGATGTAACACCCCATTACCTAGGCCCAACAAGGCCGGGGATGTCGCCCCGTCCAAAGGACAAGGGGTCTTTATAACTAGGACACACAAACGGAAATAAAACAATACTTTAAAATTAAAACTTATTACAACCCAAAAATTCAAGAACAAATCCAAAAAATAAATTGTTTACTATCATCTCTCAAAGCAACATATAAAATAAACAACAAGATTTTTCAAGCAGGCAACATTCTAACTACTCATCCCCACAGTAGGATCGACCTGAAACATGGCATAAAAGGTGATGAGATAAAAATCTCAATAAGTCTGTGTGTGCTTTGAGTGTTTAAGGTAAAATAGTCCATGTATGCAAGTTGTAAAAGCTTCATAAGAAAATGTACTGGCAAGTATTAGATAATGTTAAAAATAATGAGTGGCGTTTTCCTTTTTTCAAACCATACATGTGCACAATGAAATCAACCACTCGAAAGGGCGACCATGGGTTACCACACTTTGGGCCCCATGACCATACAACGGTCAGAATGCCACACTTTGTGCAAATTGACAAAAGGTAGGTGTACGGCCTACCGGGTAAGATACTCCTCCTTCTCTACACCCAAACATACCGGTTGTTCATTCCAGAAACACACAGTCCACATGACTGAAACTTGCTAGCTCAGACCAGCATGACTAAGTAGTACTGTCGCTTCTCCAAGTTGAGTTCATCTTCTGGAGGTGGCCTCTTGGCAGAAGACTCGCTCTTGCTCTTCAAAACTAGTACTACTAGCCTACCCTTATTAAGTACTCAACGTTGATTGTCCCACTTGGGAGAAAATTGATAAAACATTGCTTTATTTGGAAATAGCAATTAAGGGTTTCTAAAGTCTGTGTCAAAATTGGTTTTAGAAATAGTTTGGTGTTTAAGCAAAACTGCTTGATGGTTTTCAAATAATTTGTTTGACTAAAACAAGAAAAGAAACAGTCCTTAATTACCTTTATAAAATGAGTGTTCACACACTTTGCGTTTGGCTTGCCATAGTAACCTTTTTACAGTAAATAAGTTTTATGCAGGAGCTTACCTGATCCTTTGCTTGAGCTAATTCAAAGATCTTCCAAAGCTGACCTAACCCCGCTTGGGGTAAACATAAGCCATAATTAAACTCAAGCCCAATTCGCTTCCATAAATAATCTTAGTTCAACTTATTACGATCATGACCCTAATGTCCTAAGCTTAAAGGCTAGATGATAAAAGGGTTTTATAAAATAAAACTAGCTTGATAATAAAATAACTAGGGATTGTGAAATAATTACTAATAAGTTATAGGTTCAAATATAATCTTTGTTATTAATAAATAAACTAGGGTTTATTTGATGAAGGGTTCTAAGTCTTAAAAATAATAAATTATTACTAATCTCTCAATTAATAATTAGTAAATAAAATTAATAGTGAATTTTATTAATTTTTGATCATAAGGTAATAAATAAATTTTAATAGTATTTATAAATATATGACCTATAAGATTAATATTTTACCTATTGTGATTATTTATATAAAAAGCCTTATTTATTATTATTATTATTATTATTATTATTATTATTATTATTATTATTATTACTATATATAATATTTATATTTATTATTTTTAATAGAAGATATCATTTATTTGGTTAAAATCTCATTATTTCATTTAATAATCCAACTCTCAAAGCTTCCTAGGGTTTTAGAAATTATTGGAGAAAAATATAGTATTAATTTTTATCAACGTATTAAAATTGGCTAACTTAAATAGTTTAGGATCAACAAGGTCATGATCATAATTTTCCCATGGCTAACAAAAATCATGAACATAAAATCCAACATCAATCAACCAACTATTATATTCATGCATAAAGGCTTAAATCCATATCTACTATCACATGATCCAAACCTCACTAAGTATAATTATATTCACGGCTTCAACAAGAATTTAAGAACATAAACCCTATTCACCAAAGGTGATATAATATCTAGTATGCTTAACCATCTAACTTACTCAAGACATGAAAAACATGCATCGATCCACAAGAAATACTATAGCACTTAATCATGGCAAAACATTCTCATACTTCAATCTCAACTCCTTCATACACAAGCATATACTCAATCCCCAAACATCATCTATCATTTTCTAACAACATCTAGGAGACGTGATTTTAGAATTAAGGAGGGGGTTAAAGAAAAACACTTGGTTGATGACAATCTTGTTGAAGATCCAAGGAGGTCCACACGCGTAGGAGGCTTGATTTGTCCAAGGAAGAAGAAGAACAATGGCCATGGTTGAAACAACCATTTAGGCTAAGAGAGAGAGAGAGAGAGAGAGAGAGAGAGAGAGAGAGAGAGAGAGAGAGAGAGAGAGAGAGAGAGAGAATATTAGTACATTATGTTAAAGATTGAAGAGAAAAGAAGAATGATCAAAATCGTTCTTAGTTACCTTGAGAGAGTTCTTGAATCTTCAAGAAAAATTCTGGTTTTTTATCCAATAGAAGAATTTTGTTTTCAATGTTTGATGTTATAAAATATAGAAATGGTCTCTAGAGGGTGAGTAGGCGTGATCTGGAATTTTTGGAAGGGATTGGAGGTGTTTGGAGTGGTCTTAGGCTTGGAGAATGGTGGTGTGTGTTCTTGGAGAAATGGAGAGAGAGCTAGACAAAATTTGTTGAAGGATGTTGGCCGAATGGTTAGAGGAATTCTAATGATTGGATTTTCAGATTAGGGGAAAGAGGAAAAGCTGGTTGTTTGAAATTCAAAAGAAGTAATTTAGGGAGTGAATTAAGGTAGAAGATATGGTAAGAGTGGTTTGGTTGATGGAGGTTCTTGGAGCTGTTATGGCTGACTGGTTTTGTTGAAGTTTTGCTGAGATGAATGAGGTTTGTAAGAGCTATAGGGTGGCCAAAATTCTGAGTTTAATGGTGGGAGGATTTCTGGTTGTTTGGAGCCTAATCCATGGAAGTTTTCATGGAGTAATTTGCTGAAATTTTGAATTCTAATTGGAAGCTTGATTGAAGTAATTGATGGAGTGATTTAAGGAGTAACTATGGTGCTCATTCGTACAGATCAATAGAAGGGGTGAAGAAGTTTAGTTCATGGCTGACTTAGGTTAGTTTCACAGAAAGTTGAAGTGATTTTAGGACAAGGTTGAAGAGGGAGCAAGGATGGAATTTCTAGTTGTTTATTCGAGAGGTTTTGCTGGAATTTTTGTGCAGTTTTTTCTGCAATGTTCTAGTTAACTTGCAGAAGGTTTGAAGGGGTATTGGAGGGTCCTTTAAGGCTGGTTTCCAGCCTTCTTTATAGAGGAAAGATAGAGATGAATTATTGGTTTAAAGGCTAGAAGAAACAGCTTAGGTTTTGGACTGCTAAGCTGCGATATTGTCTAGTTTTTTTTCCCCCTAGTTTGCACAGCTTTGTGTAGTCCGATTTTTGGCCAAAGGTTTCAGTCTTCAAGCTAAACAAATTGGCTATTTTTCTGGAAGTATTTGAGTGAAAAAAATGGCTGAAGTTTTCGAAAGCTGGACTGGTCAATGAAGCTGGAAAATTTCCAGATTGCTACCATGAAGAAGATGAACACTTATGGAGTGGAGTTTGAAGGTTCAACCATGGAGATTAATTCTCTTGGGAACCCTCCTTAACTACTTCCTCATTTCCAACCCATACTCTATCCTCTAAGAGTCATTTTCGAGATTCCAAGGTTAATGAACCTTGTTAGATTTTCTGGAAATAAAAATGACCTTGGGATAAATTGAACAACTTAATTAATAAAGGATTATGGTAAGCTAGAGAGTAGAAGGACATGAATCCCTTAAGAATTCTTGTTAGGCATAAGAATAGGATTAGGACATTCCCTTCATGTCTTCCCTAGGACAACACTCCTAGTTCTACTTATGGAATACAAAGGCTAAAAGTCTAACCTTAAACAAAATAAAATTTATTCATGTTAAAACTTAAATGATGAGATTTGAACTCAAGACCTTAGGGATAAATTCCAAAGCTCTAATCACTAAACCACAACAACTCTTGTTTTTATTTTCTCTCCCAAATATTCTTCCCATTTAATCCTTAAGCTATCTCCCTATTTTCACTTCAAGCAAAATTACCACTTTACCCTTCCTACTCAATAAGCACAATTAAGCCTTCTAGACTATAAATCACAATTCTAAAGCACATAAAATTTTTTAAAAATATATTTATGCATGCAAGAAAATATGATATGCATCCCGACCCCCCTTACTCCAAGGTTAGTTTTACTTAGGGTTTCACACTAGATGCTCCGATTCCACCACCACCAGCTCAAGATGCTCATGCTGATGAGCATGTTGTCTACAAGAGGCATAAAGAGGATAGTGATATAATATCATGTATTATACTGGCATTCATAACTCCCGAGTTGCAAAAATAGCACGAGCATATGGATGCTCAATCGATCATTTTACATCTTCGAGAGCTGTTTGATGCCCAAGTCAAACTGATATACGAGATCTTGAAGCAACTATTCTGTTGCAAAATGGTAGAAGGTTCTTCTGTGGCCACTCATGGGTTGAAGATACTGAGCTTAATAGAGAAGTTTGGATCTCTCGGGTTTGCAATGGATCATGACTTAAGTGTTGACTTAATTCTACAGTCTTTGCCTAATAGTTTCTCACAATTTGTGATTAACTATCAGATGAATAAGATTGAGTCCACTATTCCTGAGTTGATCAATCTTCTCAAAACTGTGGAGTCCTCCATGAAGAAGGTTTCCAATATAGTTTTAATGGTAGAATCTTTCACTTCTAAGAAGAAAGTTTAAAAGAAGAAGACTCACATGAAGCCCAAATGTAGTGTGAATAAGAAGGACACAGCTACCAAGGGCCCATGCCATCATTGTGGAAAGATGGACCACTGGAGGTGTAACTGCAAAGCCTATTTGGAGACCATTAAGGACAAGAAGTAGAAGGAGAAGCTTACAAGCACTTCTACTTCTACTCCAGGTATGTTTATGATTGAGATAAATACTGCTTTTAGAAATGAGATATGGGTATTGGATACCGGACGTGGATCTCATTTGTGCAATAACTTATAGGGACTAAAGAGAAGTAGAAGGCTAGAGAAAGGCGATGTGGACCTACGTACTGCAAATGGGGCAAAGGTTGTTGCACTTGCTGTGGAGACATACGAGCTGAACCTGCCTTCGGGATTAATTCTAGAACTACAAAATTGTTATTTTGTACCAGGTTTAATGAAAAACATTATCTCAGTTACGTGTTTAGACTTTTATGGATTTCATTTAATATTTAAGAATAAATGTTGTTCTTTTTCATTGAATGATATTCATTATGGTTCAGCAATTTTGGTTAATGGTTTATATGTTCTAGACTTGGATAATCCAATTCTCAATATAAACAATAAGAAACCTAAAATAGATAATTCTAACACCTCTTACTTATGGCATTGTCGTTTGGGCCATGTAAACAAAAATCGTGTTTCTAAGTTATACAAGCTTGGTGACTTAGGGTCATTTGATTATAAATCATTGGCACATGCAAATCTTGTTTACTAGTTAAAATGACTAAAACTCCTTTTCTAGGAAAAGGAGAACGGGCTAAGGAGTTATTAGAACTCATACATTCTGATGTATGTGGCCCAATGTCTATACAAACAAGAGGAGGTTATAACTATTTCATAACCTTTATCGATAATTTCTCACGATATGGGTATTTGTATTTAATGAAATTCAAATATGAGGCCTTTGAAAGGTTCAAAGACTTCAAGAATGAAATAGAGAAACAATTTAGCAAAAGTATTAAGACTCTAAGATCCGATCGAGAAGGAGAATACTTGAACCAAGAGTTTCTGAGTTATCTTAGAGATAATGGGATATTATCTCAATGGACTCCACCATATACACCTTAACATAACGACGTATTTGAGAGAAGGAATCGAACCTTTCTGGACATGGTACGGACCATGATGGCTTCTGCAAACCTACCAAAATCGTTTTGGGGGTATGCACTAGAAACTTCTGTTTATATACTAAATAGAGTTCCGACAAAATCGGTTGATACTACCCTATTTGAGATGTTCTTTGGTAAAAAATCAAAGTTATCTCACTTGCGAGTATGGAGTTGTCCTGCCTTTGTTAAAAGGCCATAGTCAGATAAATTTGATAGTAAGTCTGACAAGTGTTTGTTTGTGGGAATCTTTCGGATATTACTTCTACCTACCCTCCGAAAACAAATTATTTGTTTCGAAGCATGCCGTCTTCTTAGAGAAGGAGCACATGCTCAAAGGGGACAGTGGGAGTAAAATTGAACTTAGTGAAGTTCATGAAGATTAAATAAACAAGGATCAACCATCTAACCCCGCATCTATTGAGAGAATAGATGAACCTTCTAATACACAAGAACCTCGTAGATCTAGTAGGATACATGTGGCACTTGAGAGATATGGATTTCTCATTAGTGACCACAATGACGTATTGCTCATAGATGAAGATGAGCCTACTACTTACAGGGATGTTCTGAATAGTTCAGAATCTGGCAAATGGCTTGAGGCCATGAAGTTAGAGATGGATTTCATGTACGACAACCAAGTATAGACTTTGGTTGATCCACCTAAAAGAATTAAACTTATTGGGTGCAAGTGAGTTTTCAAGAAGAAAACGGACATGGATGGTAACTTAGTTACCTATAAAGCACGACTAGGGGTGAAGGGTTATCGTCAACAACATGATATTGACTATGATGAAACCTTCTCACGAGTAACCATATTGAAATTCATCAGGATACTCCTAACTATTGCTGCTCATTATGATTATGAGATTTGACAAATAGATGTGAAAATAGCTTTCCTAAATGGAAATCTGACTAAGAAAGTATATATGACACAATCTGAGGGTTTCACATCCAGTGATGGCACAAACGTATGTAAGCTGCAAAGGTTTATTTATGGACTTAAGCAAGTTTCTAGGATTTGGAATATCCCTTTTGATGAAACAATCAAAGAGTTTGGTTTCATTCAAAACATGGATGAGCCTTGTGTATACAAGAAGGTTAGTGGGAGTGCAATCATTTTCTTATTGCTTTATATAGATGACATATTGCTAATAGGAAATAATATAATTGTCTTGCAAACGGTTAAAGTTTGGTTGTTCAAACAATTCTCCATGAAAGACCTTGGAGAAGCAACCTATATTCTCGGAATAAGGATCTATAGAGATAGATCCAAAAGGTTACTTAGTCTTTCAAGTCTACATACATAGATAAAGTGCTAAATAAGTTTAGTATGGATCAATCCAAAAAGGGATTTTTTACCCATGTCACATGGTGTAAGCCTTTCAAAGTCGATGTCTCCCAAGACACAAGTTGAAAGGGATCACATGAGTAAGATTTCAGCAGTTGGTTCTATCATGTATGATATGATATGTACTAGGCTTGATGTATCTCGTGCTCTCAGTTTGACGAGCAAATACCAATCTGCCCTAATGAGGGTTATTGGGTGGCTATAAAGAATATTCTTAAGTATTTACGAGGACTACGGATATGTTCTTAGTATATGGAGAAGGTGATTTGAAAATAAATGGGTATACTGATGCCAGTTTTCAATCTGACAAAGATGATTTCAAATCATAATCTGGCTACATGTTTATGTTGTGCGGAAGGGCAATAAGTTGGAAAAGTTCCAAACAAGAGACTATTGCCAACTCTACGACAGAAGCTGAGTACATAGCTGCTTCTGAAGCAGCTAAGAAGGTTGTTTGGATCAAGAAGTTCGTGACGAAACTGGGTGTAGTTCCTAGTGTTGTTGGTCCAATAACTTTGTATTGTGACAACAACGGAGCCATTACACAAGCAAAGGAGCCGCGATCTCACCAACGATCTAAACACATACTGTGACACTATCATCTGATCTGGGAGATCATAGATAGGAATGATGTAAAGATAGATAGAGTTCCCACGGATGAGAACATAGCTGACCCGCTTATGAAAGCACTATCCAAAAAAAAAACATGATTGTCATTTGAGTTATTCGGTATTAGATACATGAATGATTGGCTCTAGTGCAAGTGGGAATTTGTTAGTGATGTGCCCTAGAGGCAATCACTTGTACATTATATATGACACATTTTATTTTAATAAAATGCATTATTTATCTTACAGTTTCTTTTATTTACTTTAAGTAATATATCTATTCGATAAAGTCCATAGTACAACACTGTGTTAAGAAAATTATGATAGAGATCATGATATGGGATTCCTACTACACTGGATGGTGTTAGTACTTAAATAGTCCTTAGTCATAGTATTAATAAGATAGGACATCATTAATGCGTTAAGACTAGCATGTGTTAGACTTCCTGATTTGATCAGGAGGTGGTTCTCATAACCGTGAGTATTGAGATACTCAAAGTTAACACATGGATGCTTGTTAATAGAACAAGTTCATTGGATGACTTAGCTTTGAGATAATCACATAGATAACTATTTAGTGTCAGTGATATAATCTCAATATAGCAAACGTGCAAGTATCATTAGACTTGAGATCTCCAAGGTACTTTGTTTGCTGAGCTTTGTACTTTGATTCCAATCTCCGGAGCTCGATCGAGGGCTGCCTATGGGATGGGCATTGGGTACATTGTGAGGTAAATGAAAGTAGTTGAGAGGGTCAATAAATGATTCACCACTCCTAATAGTAGGGGTGAATATCTCACGGCCACTTGTAGGAATTACTACTCAGAAAGCCCTTGGCCAAGGCGATTGTGTATTGGAAATAGTTTCAATTGATACATATCTAGAGTAGTGGGTTCCTGGTATAAGTACTATTGTATTCAGGCCAGAATTAATTCTGGAGGGAGTTGGCACTAATTCTGTACTCCAAACCGAATGAGATATTGTATGATGAAAGGAGTTAATTGCACTGAAGTTTGTTATTGAAGGGTTCATGTCAAGCCACTTGATTTCTTGGACTCTTGGGTGGTCATGATATGTTGCTAGATACCGCTCATGATCTAGAAATATGGGTTTATTAATTGATGAATTAATAAACTAATCCTAATTAGAATTAATAGGATTAATTCTAATTAATTATGGATGATTAATCTCAAAGACGTTTGGATTAATTCATGTTCACTACCAATTGACTGGGAAACCTAATAGGTCACACACAATAGAGGATTATATACTCAAGATGTTATTTGATAACATAGTGGGATTAATTGAGAGAAAAAGAAGTTATTGTGGACAAATTATAATTAGTTATAATTTGTGGTCCAAGTTGTAATTGTGAGAACATGATGTTTCCAATTACAATTAGAAAATTCTAATAGGATTAGAATTCTCAATTTTGGGAAGGGAAATTTCATGTGACATATTAACAAGACACACGAAAAACCAACAACACTCGACCTTCTCTTCTCTCTATCTCTCTCGATTATCTTGAGAAACAACCTTAGCCGCCATCTTATTTCTACTAGCACAAGAAAGTTTGGTGCTTGAGTATTCCTCTGTGTGGATTACTGTTAGAGATAATCACACACTGTGATTATAGTGGTTAGATGTTCAACTCACGTGGAGGTTGATCACGAGGATTGTTGGATTGCGCCTCGACTTGAAGAAGAAATTTTGTTCTTCGGATGATCAAACAAAGGTAAAAAGCTACTACTTTTATTATCTTTATGTCATGTTTTCCACATATAGGCAGGTCCTGGGATGGTATCTCGTTTATTTTCCGTTGCGCCGTATAGGATACGAGCCTGAGATACCCAACATCTTGGCCCTGGAGAAGTCTGCTGGTGCTATCTACTACTACTGGGCTGACTGATGTTGTGGAGGTGGCTACTGACTAGACCTCTTTCTGGACTCATTAGGAGTTAGCCATCTCTTGGCATTCACATCATAGCTATATCCACAACTCACCAATGTCCTATCCATCACTATCTCACTGGTAGTAGTTGTGGCAGCTAACTCCCCATCCAAATGCACGTGGAAGTGCTAGAGGATCTTAGTAAATATTAAGAGGAAAGCAAAAGCCTTAGAGGGATGGGTAGAAAAGACAACCTCCTTTATGAAGAAAATGACTAATGAGGCTAAGGGGATAGACTGGGTATGGATAAGCTTATGCAGTAAGTAAATATCCACTACCCTCCCCTCATTAAACCCACTAGCTATTGGGGATACATTGAAACCTAAAAGATAAACCACCAATCTATATTGAGGGGAGAGGTCAGTTACATGGAGGATCTCAGCCTGTCCAGCTATCCTATATATCAAGTGAAGATCAGCTTTAGCCTTTTCAAGCTTCCACTCTGTATCTGACACCACTTTCTTATTGTAGATGTCAATCTCAACCCAATTCCCCTCATCTCTCACCCCTAGAATAGTAGCTAATAGCTCTCTCGAGTATGGTAATCTCCCTCACTGTCATGTAAATATTTCTCAAGTTGTTCTACCTTTTTGGACCATGTTAGCATAAAATTCTTTCACCAAGGTAGGGTAATACTTATCTTTCAATCCAAGTATAGGCCTCCAGCCTACCTATCTAAAAAGGTGTGAGACTTTTAGCTCATGATCCAACATTAGATCAATAGTCCTCTCAGTAATGATTTTCCTCCCTTTCCTCTTTTCAAACCATTCTTTACACTCATCATTAACAAATTTGTCACTGAGAGAGGGTTGGAGGTTGGGATGATGAAGAACCATCTATCCTCCTCCTCTTAGAAGGTAGCTTGGTAGCAATGTGTTTTGGCACCATATGAAATAATGTAGGTGAAAACGAAAGAAGATGAGAAAGACAGAATAGAATGAAAGTAAAAGGAAAAAAAGGGAAAGAAAAAAAAAGAGTGAAGAGGGTAAGGAGAAAAATGAAAGGCGAGTAAATAGAAAGAAAATGAAAAGAAGAGTAAGAAAATCCCTTTGCACACTTTCCAACACCAAGTACACCAAATACAGCAATCAACTCACAAACAATCCCCTTAACAATTATACTTCAATTCACACAAACCACAATTACCCAAACCAATTAACTCAATAATCCACCATCAACCTACAATCAACTGCACCAACTTTACTCTTTTTTTTTTCTAACTACTAATTCTATCACAACTAATTAGCCAATATCAACAACCAATTCAAATCAGTCAACTTCAGTTTAACAAAAGAAATTCAAGTCCTCAATTAATCTACAACATAATCTCAACAAATCAACTTAAGGCTCAAGAAGATTAACAATGGCAAACACCACCACAATTTAGTCCAACAAAGCAGTTATACTGAATACAAATTCAAATATATTAACAGAATAAAACCAATTAATCATACATTACTCTACACACTCTTCCACGTTGTCAATAACTCTAACACACAAATCCACCAAAGTGGTTACACGAGTTCACTCCAAAGACAAAACCAAAATAATGAATTTAACCACAATAACATTTACCAAATCAATACTTCATTCAAATGCAGCTCACTATAAATCAATTTTACTCTCAATAGAATAATGTGGCAGTTAACAACCAAAATCCTAAATTTCAATATAAATTTAATTTACAGCTAAAAAATACTAGTACTTCAAACACGGATAACTTAGAATCTAAAACTCAAATCCTAGGGTCAGAAGTCACCACAGAAAGAGCTCAATTTGTACGCCCTAGTTGTCGGCTTTGAATCTGTTAGTCGCGCTAAGAAAGATGCCATGATGGGTTTGAAACCAATAAAATGAAGAATTTCACTGGTTTTGGTGACTGTATAGAGGATTTGAGTGATGGATAAGAGGAATTGATGCACGACGAGATGGATTATGGGTGAACAACGTAGAAAATAAACAACTAAAGCAAATGCACAATTCACCATTTTTTTTATATGAAACTAAAGCAAATAAAGCACTAAAAACAATCTTTATAATCACTAAGCTCAAATGAAAATGACATAATATATGCATAATATAAAATATAAACATGAACAAAAACTATAGATGAAACAAAGCTATGGATAAAGAAAAATGAACAACTATACTAATCGATATAAATATTATTCATGCGCATAGAGAAGAGTGAAGGGATCAAGGTTTTCCATGCTCTTCGCATGGATTTTCTTTTGTGTTACCTGGCATGGTTCCCAAAGGTCTTTCGGAGAGCATCTTGGCCAATTTTCCAATTTAGCTTTCAAGATTATGTATGGATGCCTCTTAATTTCTCATTAAAACTTTAACATCTTAGAAATAGTTGTCTGTGGAATTGACCAATTTTGCAAAAAGTTCTTCCAAAGATGGCTTTGCTTGTGCTTGAGGAAGTGGAGGAGGTACATGATAATGTAAGTAATTGTGGTATTTGAGAAAAGTTAGCTTGTCTAGCTTGGGGTCTCATTTGGCCTTGTCCTTGACCTCCCCAAGAGAAGTTTGGATGATTACTCCAATTAGGGTTATAAGTATTGCCAAGTGGTAGATTATCTTATCTTGCATTGCTCACACAATCCACTCACTCATATTGCTCATTCCCATCTCCCATTCCTTGACATTTATGGTTTGGGTACCCTCCACCACAAAAGTCATAGCTCATCACTTATTTTTGGAGTCCTATATTCATATTGTCCACTTTTCTAGTGAGGGTTTCTAGCTTAGCCTCCAAAGATGCTATTGTATCCACATTATGCATTCCTTGAATTTTGGCCCTTGATCTTTGAATCCCTTAAGAATTGTTGTTTAATGAGAAATGTTCCATTAAATAAAAAATCTCTTTTGGGGTTTTAGATGAAGCAGTTCCTCCTAAGGAAGCATCCACCATTTGTTTTGAAGAGAAATTCAATCCATTATAAAAAATTAACATATGTAGCCTAAGGTCAAAACCATGTAGAGGACATTTTCTAATAAATTCTTTAAATCTTTTCCAAGAATCATGAATTGTTTCATCATCTCATTGAGAGAATGAAAAGATATCATTTCTTAGCTTAGCCACTCTAGCAGGGTGAAAATACTTAGTAAGCAATTTTTCAGCTATTGCTCCTAAGTGGTAATAGAACCGGTAGGTAATGATTTCAACCATGATTTCACGCGATCCCTTAAGGAGAATAGAAATAACATCAACATAATTGCATCATCTGATACTCCATTCAGCTTAAGTGTATCACAAATTTCTAAGAAAGAGGCTAAATAGGTATTACGGTCCTCATCCACCAACCATAAAATTAAATCATCTGCTAAATCATCTAGATAAAATTAGGCTTGATTTCAAAATTATTTGCATCTACTCTAGATCTGACAATACTTGAATTTGCTCCAGAAAGAGTAGGTCTAGTATAATTACCTATTGTCCTTTTCCCATTTCCATTTTCATTTCCACCTCGATTAACTTTCATTTTTCAATTGAATTCACTTGAAGTATTTAATTGCTCAAAGACTTTTAAGGTTCTTTCTTTTTGCTCTCTACACAACTTTCTAAAGGTTCTTTTTATTTCACTATCAAAATCAACCAATGCCTTACCCGAATCTTTTCTATGCATACACATGAAATATTTCCTATAAAGTAAAACCAAGAAAACTCAACTACTACTCAAATCAAAATAACACATGTATGGAAAATAAGATATGATCAATGACAAATTCTAATAAAATAAAATTCAATGTGATATGATCTTGGTAGCGCTAATTTGAGATTTGAAGCTCAAAATCAAGAGACCTAATTCAAAACTAGAATCCTAGGTAAAACTAGCTACCTAGAGCCGAAATCTAATGAACTATGCCAACTAAATCACCACCTAAACACCCCTAACCCAAGAAGGATGAAGAACAAATGGGATGGAAAGATTTAGGCAATCAATTGAACAACTAAAAGAACCTTAGATTAGCTAGAAATCTAAGACTCACTTTAGAAAGGGTAATGATCTATCCAAAGAAGATTGGAGACTAGATTCTTATATTGGACTAAACTCTAAGAGAAGTTTTGATTGATTTAGGAATCACCTGTTAGAATGTATGCCTTTTAGACTAGGTTTCTAAAATAATTATTGAATTTATTAATAAAGAATTTATTCCCAAACTTTGTTTGTGAATTTATATTTTATTTGTGCACGATATATGTTTGAAAAAGACCCATTGTGTTTAAGTAAGTAATCTATGTGAATGGTGGTCTTTCACAGTAAGGTATGGACTATGGGTTACTTAGCATATAAATATTTATTTTTAACCAATTAATGAGAATGGGAATCTCGTCATGTTTAGGTTATTGTGTTATAAATTCCAAATGGGAATGACTTACCTTTTAGCCAGTGAGTAGTCCACACACTTCATAGCATAAGCGTTTTTCGAATACGTAGAATAGGACCTGTAATAGTGGTTTCTAAAAGTACTATTTAAAAGAAGCCTAGACTACTACTGCTACAACGTAGACTAATACTCTACCGCTTGAGTATGAGTTGGTGGTTTGACGAAGCTGGAAGCATATACTTTGATATACTATAGTTGAGGTTCTATTGTAGAGTCAATATACTTGTATGTTGGGTATATGTGACTAGTTAGTTAAGATAGACTTGTACATGATAGCTTTTTTGCTATATCGCCCTTTATGACTGTTCGAATGATCTAAATAAGCAGGGCCCTGGGGAACATGACTTGGATGTTTGATTTAGGGCAGCTCCATTGGAAAGCAAAAACATTCTAGGAGTCGTAGATCATTGGACTAGAGGTCTAAGGATGGTAAATATCTTTTAAAGAGGTGTTAGTACACTCTTTCACTCTCAATGTACAGCGATACGTAGAGTGATATTTTAGTTATTACACCTGTAGGTCGGAGACTTTGCTAATGCAGCATTGTCCTTGGGGTTAATATTTTCTTATGGTGATATTAGGAAATATTTAAAATGTAAAATATAACTATTTCTATAGCAGGGTATTTTGGTCAGTTTAGTTGCTAAGGCGATGTGTCTTTTGGTCCTTGGAATAGTCCATAAGCCTTGATGGTTTTGGGTTGAGGGATTGATTTTGTATAAAATGGATTTTAATTTATTCAAGTAGCTTGATTTATTTATTGGGTTAGAATAAAATAGAAGGTCAAAAAAGGTAGAGTTATATATTAGCCTATCTGGGTTATTTAATTAATTTAATTATTGGGCTTGTATTAGTCCAGGAATAATTAAATTGAATTAAAGGATTAACCCAATGAACTGGGTCATGGCTTGAGGTTTATATTGGTCCATTTTGGTTATTTAATTAATTTAATTATTGGACTTGTATTAGTCCAAGAATAATTAAATTGAATTAAAGGCTTAACCTAATAAACAAGGCCATAGGCCCATAGGCCTAGTTGATGGCTTAGCATGACATGGGCCTTAGGGCTTCCTTGATTCTACTGCCTCTATTTAATTTTGAATGTCCGAATAATAGTCTATTATCAAGGAGTTGGGATTCAAGAGAATTGAGGAGTTTTTTCACGAGACATTATTTTTTCCTCTAGCTTTTCTTCTTCTCTTTGGAGTCTGTGTTCTTTGTGCTATTCAATAGCAAGAACAAAGACACGAAACCTTTCTGATTAATGCTTGATAGCATTCAGTCAAAAAAGAAAGACCATCCTCTTCATCCTTAATCTTTAACAAGCTTTCAGGCACAGGTAATATTTTGAAAGACCTGAAGCATTGCATTGATGCCCAGAAGAAGCCGATGGCTTGCGGGACAACAGCCTAAAAAAAGGATTATAGAACTAGAAGTGGTTTAAACCGAGTCGTCGGCACCTCCTAGACCAGCGAAAAAGCGCAGAGGTAAGGAAAAAAAATGGCTTTTCCGCTGCTCTGTTTTTCCAACATGCTTCTGTGCGTTCCTTTTATCTGCCGTATTTACCTTCAAACGGTATTAGAGCCAGGTTTATATGGCAATATAGGATGCATGTTAGTAAATAAAAATGGTCAAATGATTGTTTGATCATAATCTGTGATTCTTCGTGTTTTCTGGTATGGGTAGTTTATGTTCTGTATGTCTCGTGGTTGAGATATAGGAACGCTGTAATTAATTTTTTGTGGCTTTCATAATTTTCATGTAAGCCTATAATTAAAGGCATAGACGTTTGTGGATTGTTTTGGATGAATTCTGGTGAGTCTGTCAAAAAATCGCAACGAAGAAACAGAGAGAACCAAAAACAGAGGGAGCATGCTGTTACGGGGAAAAAAAATTTGGAGAAAAATAAACGCGAGCCTTAAAGGCTATGCTGAAGTGTGAAGATCATACCTTTGCGATCCTTAACCCTTCTAGGTTGAGTAAGAACGGATTGAACGACTGGAACCGCCTCGCTTTGTCCACTTGAAGAAGCTTCCGGTTGAGCACCCGCTAGCCTTCTACTCCGCCTTGTTTGCATGAACGCCTAGCTTTTCAGCTCTCAGAATATTCCTCAGCCTAACCTCTAGTTGGTGAACACAACAAAGAAGAAGAATGGTCTCAAATCTCCTTGGTTCTCTTGCTATTGGTTAGCAAAATGCAAGGAGAAATCACAGAGGAGGAAGACGTGAGAGAGAGCAGAGAGAGACGTGAGTTAGCTTCTGTGAGGCTAGAAAATTAGGGTTTTTTTTTCCAAAGAGTTGTTTATCAGTTTTCCAAAACTAGGTCTCTCAATCTCTGATAAACATATCCCCGAGATTTCAAAACACCCGAATGTTATCCTGAGAATCAGTTTGGCCTAACTTTAAAATCCTCTTAACCATATCTGGAAAAAACCCTAAGGTCCAAGCTATTGGGCCAGATAAATATTTATTATTTTTCTTGGACCCAAAAGGCCCAAAATAATAAACATTAATTATTTATTTCCTGGGCTTATATAAATAACCCAATAAATAATTAATGAGCCCAAATGAACCAAAATAATTAATCTTTAATTATTTATTTCTTGGGCCTATATAAATAACCCAATAAATAATTAAACATTAATTATTTCCCTAGTTTAAGCCCAGGCTAATTTCTTAATTTTTCATACTGGACCTAGGCCCTGAATAATTAATTAACCAAATAAACTAGATAATTAATTTCTCTCAACTCCTATTTTATTTATTTATTTATTTTATTCCAGTCCAATAATAAATTAGACTTCCTGAATAAAATAAAATAAAACAAAATAAAATAAAATCTTCTTCAACTGAGACCAATTCCTCAACCCAAAAATTAGTTAGGACTTACGGGTTATTCCGAGGACCAAAAAGACACATCGCCTTGGCTGCTAAAATGACCAAAATACCCCTGCTATATAAATAGCTGTATTTTGCATTTTAAATATTTCCTAATATCACCATAAGGAAATATTGACCCCAAGGACAATGCTGCGATAGCAAAGTCTCCGACCTACAGGTGAAATGACTAAAATACCCCTCTACACCGTACATTTAGAGAGGAAGAAGTGTACTAACAGCCCTCTAAATGACATCTACCATCCTTAGGCTTCTAGTCCAATGATCCACGACTTCCTGGAGTGTTTCCGCTTTCCAAGGGAGCTACCCTAAAGCAAACATAGAAGTCATGTTTCCCAGGGCCCTGGATAATTTAGACCATTCGGACAACCACAAGGGGCGATATAATGCAGGAACTATCTTGTATAAGTCTATCTTAACTAACTAGTCACACATACCCAACATGCAAGTATATTGGCCCTACGATAGAACCTCAACTACAGCAAATTAAAGTATATGCTTCCAGCTTCGCCAGACCACCAACTCATACTCAAGTTGTAAAGTACTAGTCCACGCTGTAGCGGTAGTAGTATAGGTTTCTACCATATAGTACTTTGAGAAACTACTACTACAGGTCCTGTTCTACGTATTCGAAATACGCTTATGTCATGAAGTGAGTGGACTACCCACTGGCTAAAGGTAAGCCATTCCCCATTTGAAATTCATAACATAATAACCTAAACATGATGAGGTTCCCAGTCTCATCAATAGGTTAAGAACAAATGTTTATGTGTTAAATAACTCGTGATCCATACCTTACTGTGAAAGACCACCATTCACATGGATCACTTATTTAAACACAATGGGTCTGTTCCAAACAAAAATCGTGCACAAACAAAAAGTAAATTCACAAACAAATTCTGAAAATAAATTCTTTTATTAAAATATTCTATTTTACATCAGAAACCTAGTCTAAGAGGGCGTACAATCCAACAATCTCCCACTTGCACTCTAAGACTGGGTAAGTCCGTAGGTGCCCACCCCTATGGCGTCTAAGTGTCTTTTGAAGACTCTCTTAGCCAAAGGCTAGGTGAATGGATCTGCTAGATTGTTTTCTGAGGCAATATGCTCCACCACGACTTCCCATCTCTGGAGGAAATCCCGGATCAGGTGGTACTTCCTCTCGATGTGTTTCCCCTTCTTGTGGTTCCGAGGTTCCTTAGATTGCGATACTGCTCAAGTGTTGTCGCAATACATCACAACCGGCCTGTCCATATGTGGTACGACTCCAAGTTCTAAAAGAAACTTCAAGAGCCAGACTGCTTCCTTGGATGCCTCCGAAGCAGCCACATACTCAGCTTCCATGGTTGAGTCAGCAATACAAGACTGCTTAATACTCCTCCATGAAATTGCTCCTCCAAACAAGGTGAAGACATATCCACTAGTGGATTTTCTCTCATCCTTATCTGCCTGGAAGTCTGAGTCTGTGTATCCTGTAGGAACCAAATCATCAGCCTTGTAAACCAGCATATAATCTCTCGTTCCCTTGAAGTACTTGAGAATATGCTTTACAGCTTGCCAATGAACCTCCTCTGGGTTTGACTGATATCTGCTAACTAAGTCCACGACAAAGCAGATATCTGGCCTAGTACACAGCATGGCGTACATGAGACTTCCCACAGCCGAAGCGTAGGGAATCCTACTCATTCTGTCATTTTCTTCTTGAGACTTAGGACGAGTCCTTCGAAGAAAATGACAACCCATGTCCGTAAGGGATTAGAGCTCCCTTGCATGAGTCCATGCTTGTACTTGGCCGAGCATCTTGTCAATGTATGTCGCTTGGGATAATCCTAACATTCTCTCGCTTCCTATTTCTAAGAAGCCTAATCCCGAGAATGTAGTCGGCTTCTCCTAAGTCCTTCATACTGAATTGACTAGACAGCCAAACCTTTGTAGATGACAATGTCCCTACATCATTTCCAATGAGTAGAATGTCATCCACATACAGGACAAGAAAAACCACATTAATGCCTTCAAGTTTCCTGTACACGCATGGTTCATCTTCTTTTTAAATAAAACCATAAGACTTTACAGTCTTATCAAAACGAATGTTCCATGCTCTTGATGCCTGCTTAAGTCCATAAATGGACTTCTTAAGCTTGCAAACCATGTGTTCCTGGCCTTCAGCAATGAAGCCTTCCAGTTGGGACATATAGATGTCTTCGCTAAGATGGCCATTTAAGAATGTCGTCTTAATATCCATTTGCCATATCTCGTAGTCATAGTGACATGCGATGGCAAGGAGGATGCAGATGGATTTAAGCATGGCTACCGGGGAAAAGGTTTCCTCATAGTCGATACCCTCTTTCTGAGTATACCCTTTCGCCACAAGCCTAGCTTTGAAGGTTTCCACCTTCCCATCCGCTCCTCTCTTCCTCTTGTATACCCACTTGCATCCAATGGGTTTTATCCCTTCAGGTGAAGCTACAAGATCCCAAACCTGATTGAGGTACATAGACTCAATCTCGGCTTTTATTGCTTCATGCCACATATTTGCATCGGCATCAGCAATAGCCTCCTCGTATCTAGTGGGGTCTTGTTCCTGATGGTTAGAGACCAGCTTAAAAGCTTCTCCAGTCCATCTATCTGGAACCTTAGACATCCTCCCACTACGACGAGGCTCCATTTGCATAGGCTCTTGAGGCTGTGCCTCTTCTTGTTCCACTATCGGGCCTGAAGAAGTTGATTCCGTAGATAACTTCTCCTTAAGTTCCAACCTCGTTGAACCTTTAGTGAAAGTACTTTGATCATCTTCCAAGTATCTAGCATTGGTACTGACTAGTATCTTCTGCTCCTTAGGATGATAAAAGTAGCCTCATTTTTTCCCTTTTGGATACCCAACAAAATAGCATAATTCTGATATTGGTTCCAACTTGTCTCCCTTGATCAGTACATAAGCTGGACATCCTCAAATCTTGAGATGATTCAGACTTGGCTTACGCCCAGTCCACATCTCATAGGGAGTCCTAGGTACTGACTTGGAAGGCACCAAGTTTAGAATATATGCCGCTGTTTCCAGGGCATATCCCCAAAAGGACACTTGAAGAGTAGCATGAGACATCATGCTTCGGACCACTTCCATCAGCTACTCCGTTCTGCTGGGGTGTTCCCGGCGCAGAGAGCTGGGATACTATCCTATGATGTACCATGTAGTCCTTGAATTCACCTATGAGGTACTCTCCACTACGATTCGATCGTAAGGTTTTGATTAATTTACCTGTCTGACGCTCCACTTCAGCCTTAAACTCTTTGAACTTGTCAAAAGAGTCAGACTTACATCTCATCAGGTAAATGTAACCATACCTCGTACAATCATCCGTGAACGTGATGAAGTACTCAAAACCTCCCCTAGCTGGTGTAGACAATGGACTGCACACATCAGTGTGAACAAGACTCAACACCTCCTTGGCTCTATCCGCCTTTGGTGTAAATGACCTCTTGGTCATTTTTCCCATCAGACAGGATTCACACTGATGCCAACTTTCCAATCTCAATGAGCCCAAAGGCCCATCATGGATTAGCCTCTGAATCCTGGTTGAGTTAATATGACCCAACCTTAGATGCCAAAGGTATGAATAATTGATATTGGTCTTTCTCTTCTTAGTTAAAGGTTTAGACTGACCGTTATTTGATTGTTTGTTAATAGGGTTTAAAAAGAAAAAATTTCCATACATGTGCCCAGTACATAAAATTTCTCCATCTCTACTGATAGAAATACCAGAATGGAAAGATACAGAATATCTTTGATTAATAAGTTTTGCAACTGAAATCAAATTTTGACGAAAATCAGGTACATATAAAATATCCTTTAAAACCACTATCTTATTACAATAAAAAATGAGATCCAGCTCTCCCATTGCAAGGGCCCAGACTTGTGCTCCATTTCCCATTCGAAGCCCATGTTCGCCCTTCTTGAGTCTTCTTATCTTCCTAAACGCCAACAAGGAGTTACAGATATGATCAGTGGCTCCTGAATCAACAATCCAAGTGGAAGTTGATCCTACCATTGATATGGACTCTAGACAGTAAACATTACCTGTGGGGTTTTTCTTGGTTTGAAGATCTGGACACTCCTTTTTCCAGTGTCCCTTCTTCCCACACTTGAAGCACTTGCCCTTTGGTTTGTCCTTGGGCTGGGCTGCTGCATTCCCCTTCTTCTTCTTGAACTTTCTGGGTTTGGGCCCAGTTCTTGAAGAAGAAGTCCTAGCAATCATGGCCTTTGACTGTGGCTTCATGACCTTCTCCGCCATCTGGAGCTCCTTCATCAATTCAGTTAAACTCATGTTCAACTTATTCATGTTATAGTTTAACTTGAACTGAGTGAAAGAGCCCGGTAGAGATTCAAGAACCATATCCACTTGGCTCTCGGGGTCAATAACAGCCCCTAAGATTTCCACCTCCTCGAAAGTAGCAATCATCTTGAGCATATGCTCTCGGACTGATGCTCCCTCAGCCATCTTAGTGTTTACAATTGTTCGAAGAGCCTCCTGCCTTGCGGGCCGGCTCTTGTTGCGAACATAGTTGCCAATGATTGACTTATGTCATATGCAGAAGCCATGTGCTCGTGTTTTGACTGGAGCACATTAGACATGGAAGCTAACATATAGCAACGTGCCATTTCATCAGCTTTCTTCCGCGCCTTTTCAGCCTCTTGCTCTTCAGCGGTGGAACCTTCCCCGATAACAGGGCAGGTTTCGTAAAGGACATACTTATACTCCTCGGCTATGAGTATTATGTCCAGGTTCCTTTTCCAGTCCACATAGTTTGGACCCATTAGCTTATTCTCCCTGAGAATAATGGCCAATGGACTAAAAGAACCTCCCACCATTTCTAAAAATCGAAAATAAAAGAAAGAATTTAGTTTTTGAAAACAAAATAAAATTTGTGCACTGAAAATAATTTGGCTCTTAGGAAAACTGACATAGCTTCTTGGGAAGATTAACAGTTTCCTAAGCTAAGTGTATTAACCACCACAAATTAATTTCCCTTCTAGGTAATGGTCTAGAGAATAACTCCATCGTGGGATGGCCGTTTCCTCTCATTTCCTATGGACATACCTCGCACTATAACCTCCAACGTGGGCTGGCCGATCATAGTATGTGCCCCGGGTTATTAATTACATCCTTCCATTAGATCTAGATACTTGTGGTATTCTCATCCTATACGGGTTCACTCCTAGGGTGACGCGAGGGGATCCACGATCTCTAATGAGGATCGTGATGGAAGTCGTGGGGCCGTTGGAACCCCTCTCCCACTTAGTCTTTTAAAATAAAGTTTTTCTGAAAAATATCCTTTTGAAATTTCCATTAAGTTTTTCTTAACTCAAAAATAAAATATCTAAGTCCAATAAAATCTCTATGTCAAGGCTTATATCCTTTGAGAGATTTCCTCCATGGACTAATTTTATTTAAGTTAAAACTTAATGATTTCAAAAAATTTTCCAATTAAAACTTTCTAGAGACTTTGGTCTCAAGCTTATTTGACAAAATCATTTTTCTAGTCCAAAACAAAACAAAATGGCTCTCCATTTTAATTTACAAAAATATCTAAATCCAATATATTTTCTATGTCAAGGATTAAATCCTTTGAGAAAATATTCAAGGATTAATTTTTGTACCAATTAAAATAACCATTTAATTTTTGAAGAAAAATATTTTTCCTTGTAAAAAAAAAGTTCCCAAAGACTTTGGTCTTTGAGAAAAAGCACACATAGGTACATAAAAAAATAGCATGCTCGAAAACAGTAAACGTTTTCATGCTTTTCTATTTTTTTAAACCTAAGTGCCCAAATAATAGAATTAAACACATTAATTAATTAATTAATTATGATCTTGTTTAATCATAATATCCCTTACTAATATTTTTCATGCAAATATATTCCAAGAATATAAATATTGCAAAAATATTAACTTCGCCTGGTATGGGACCCAAAACGAAAAATAAAAAAAAAATTTGACTGGCGGTCTATTGCACCGGCTGCACTGGATCCGGGCCCATTTGACCTGTGGTCCACCGCAGCCGCTGTGCACCGCGCGCACCAGATCAGACGCTGCCTCAACCCGCCAAAACGCTCCACTCTGTGACCCGCACCGAATCCGCCCGCCTTGCTCCGCCCGGGCGCGTGTCTCGCATCTGGCTTCGACAACCCGCGCATGACCCGAATTCAACCGCGCAAATTGCATTTCAATTCTGCAATTTCATCGGCTCAATTTGCTACAGTAGAGGCTCGACTCACACGGCTCAAAAGACGCGGCTCGTGAAACAGAAATAGTGCGGCTCGGCTTAATCATCTCGGCTCGGCTCCACGGCTTAGGAACAGTGTATCTTCTTCGTTTTTCTTCCTTTCCGCGCGAAAATTTGCAGAGCCTCTGTTCTTCATATTTTGCTCATAATTTTGGCTTCTTTGGACATTTTTACTTACAAAAAACATCCAAAACAAAACCACAACCGCCTATACCCATTTAAATTGGGTTTACACGATTATCTAGCAAAGCTAAAAAAAAATTTACAGTAGCTCCTATGCTTCAACGATGAAGCTCACATCAAGCCTATCCCATACCAAAACAGCGAAGGATCATAGGTATAATCATCTTCTCCATTTTTATTAACTACCATGCTCCCTATATTGATAAAAAACCAGTGGCTCTGATACCACATTGAGAGAACCGAAAACAGAGGGAGTATGCTGTTACGGGGAAAAAAAATTTGGAGAAAAATAAATGCGAGCCTTAAAGGCTATGCGGAAGCGTGAAGATCATACATTTGCGATCCTTAACCCTTCTAGGTTGAGTAAGAACGGATTGAACGACTGGAACCGCCTCACTTTGTCCACTTGAAGAAGCTTCCGGTTGAACACCCGCTAGCCTTCTACTCCGCCTTGTTTGCATGAATGCCTAGCTTTTCAGCTCTCGGGATATTCCTCAGCCTAACCTCTAGTCGGTGAACACAACAGAGAAGAAGAATGGTCTCAAATCTCCTTGGTTCTCTTGCTATTGGTTAGCAAAGTCCAAGGAGAAATCATAGAGGAGGAAGACGTGAGAGAGAGCAGAGAGAGACGTGAGTTAGCTTCTATGAGGCTAGAAAATTAGGGTTTTTTTTTCGCAAAGAGTTGTTTATCAGTTTTCCAAAACTAGGTCTCTCAATCTCTGATAAACATATCCCCGAGATTTCAAAACACCCGGATGTTATCCTGAGAATCAGTTTGGCCTAACCTTAAAATCCTCTTAACCATATCTGGAAAAAACTCTGAGGTCCAAGCTATTGGGCCAGATAAATATTTATTATTTTTCTTGGACCCAAAAGGCCCAAAATAATAAACATTAATTATTTATTTCCTGGGCTTATATAAATAACCCAATAAATAATTAATGAGCCCAAATGAACCAAAATAATTAATCTTTAATTATTTATTTCTTGGGCCTATATAAATAACCCAATAAATAATTAAACATTAATTATTTCCCTAGTTTAAGCCCAGGCTAATTTCTTAATTTTTCATACTGGACCTAGGCCCTGAATAATTAATTAACCAAATAAACTAGATAATTAATTTCTCTCAACTCCTATTTTATTTATTTATTTATTTTATTCCAGTCCAATAATAAATTAGACTTCCTGAATAAAATAAAATAAAACAAAATAAAATAAAATCTTCTTCAACTGAGACCAATTCCTCAACCCAAAAATTAGTTAGGACTTACGGGTTATTCCGAGGACCAAAAAGACACATCGCTTTGGCTGCTAAAATGACCAAAATACCCCTGCTATATAAATAGCTGTATTTTGCATTTTAAATATTTTCTAATATCACCATAAGGAAATATTGACCCCAAGGACAATGCTGCGATAGCAAAGTCTCCGACCTACAGGTGAAATGACTAAAATACCCATCTACACATCGCCGTACATTTAGAGAGGAAGAAGTGTACTAACAGCCCTCTAAATGACATCTACCATCCTTAGGCTTCTAGTCCAATGATCCACGACTTCCTGGAGTGTTTCCGCTTTCCAAGGGTGCTACCCTAAAGCAAACATCCAAGTCATGTTTCCCAGGGCCCTGGATAATTTAGACCATTCAGACAACCACAAGGGGCGATATAGTGCATAAACTATCTTGTATAAGTCTGTCTTAACTAACTAGTCACACATACCCAACATGCAAGTATATTGGCCCTACGATAGAACCTCAACTACAGCAAATCAAAGTATATGCTTCCAGCTTCGCCAGACCACCAACTCATACTTAAGTCGTAGAGTACTAGTCCACGCTGTAGCGGTAGTAGTCTAGGTTTCTACCATATAGTACTTAGAGAAACCACTACTACAGGTCTTGTTCTACGTATTCGAAATACGCTTATGTCATGAAGTGAGTGGACTACCCACTGGCTAAAGGTAAGCCATTCCCCATTTGGAATTCATAACATAATAACCTAAACATGATGAGGTTCTCAGTCTCATCAATAGGTTAAGAACAAATGTTTATGTGTTAAATAACTCGTGATCCATACCTTACTGTGAAAGACCACCATTCACATGGATCACTTATTTAAACACAATGGGTCTGTTCCAAATGAAAATCGTGCACAAACAAAAAGTAAATTCACAAACAAATTCTGAAAATAAATTTTTTTTATTAAAATATTCGATTTTACATCAGAAACCTAGTCTAAGAGGGCATACAATCCAACAGAAACATCTGAAATGCATTAGGAAAAAACAAAAAAGATGAATACTGTAGAAGCTGAGCCATTCAGTTGAGCTGTGCTGCTGATGTGAGGGGAGCCGAAACTGCCCAAGCCAATTGCGGCTTGGAGCCGCAGCCCGGCCCGAGATGGCCTCGACTCCACACCATGTATGAGGAAGCTTCCTTGCGGAAGCCGTTTCCTCGCGAAAGAGGAAACTGAGTAGTAGCTTCCTCACAAAAGTTGCTGCCTAGGCACCCGAGTCGCAGGCACCCGCTTGGGATCGTGGTCCATGGGTTTTCCCATAGGCTATGATCCAGTGTGGCGGATGCACTAGACCAGAGGGATTTTTTTTTATTTTTGGTCCCACTCTGGGCGAAGTTATTTTTTGTAATAGTTAATATTCTTTGAATATTTTTTATGAATAATAATAGTAATAGAAATTTAGGATTAAACAAGATCATTAATTAATTAATATGTTTAATTCTATAATTTGGACACTTAGGTTAAAAGAATAGAAAAGCATGAAAACATTTACAGTTTTCTAGCATGCTTAATTCTTTTTTGTACCCTATGTGCACGTTTTCTCAAAGACCAAAGTCTTTGGGAAATTTATGACAAGAAAGATAATTTTCAAATTAAAAAATGATTATTTTTAACTTGGACAAAATTAATCCTTAGATATTTTCTCAAAAAATTTAATCCTTTATAATATTTTGGATTTAGATATTTTTGTAAGTTAAAATACAAAGCCATTTTGTTTTAAATTTGCACTAGAAAATTATTTTTGTCAAATTAAACTTGAGACTAAAGTCTCTAGAAAGTTTAAACAGAGATTTTTTGAAATCATTAAGTTCTTAACTGTGTAAAATAAATTCATAGAAAATCTCTTAATGGATTTTAACTTGACATAGAGATTTATGAATTTAGATATTTTACAAAGAGTTAAGAGATACTTAATGGGATATTTTCAAAAAAATATTTTCTTTAAAAAAAAAAACTAAGTGGGAGAGGGGTTCCAACGGCTCTACGGCTTCCATCATGATCCTCATTAGAGATCGTGGGTCCTCTCGCATCACCCTGAAAGTGAACCCGTATAGGATGGGGATACTACAAGGATTTAGAACTAATGGTTGGATGTAATTAATAACCCAGGACATGTGCTATGATCGGCCAGTCCATGTTGGAGGTTATAATGCGAGGAATGTCCATAGGAAATGAGAAGAAACGGCCATCCCATTGATGGAGTTATCTTCTAGAGCATTACCTAGAAGGAAAATTAATTTGTGGTGGTTAATACATTTAGCTTAGAAAACTGTTAATCTTCTTAAGAAGCTATGTCAGTTTTTCTAAGAGCCAAATTAATCATATTAAAGATAATAGTGATAGGATTAACTATTATCGGATTTAATATGAGGATAAATGGCCCAAATTATTTTTATTTTTTCACAAACTGAGATTTCTTTTATTTTTGAATTTTCAGAAATGGTTGGTGGAGTTCTTTTAGTCCGTTAGCCATCATTCGCCTAGAGAATAAGTTAACGGGTCTAAATTAGGTGGACTGAAAAAGGAACTTGGACATAATACTCACAGCAGAAGAGTATAAGTTTGTCCTCTACGAAACCTACCTTGTTATTGGGGAAGGTTTCACTGATAATGAGCGCGAGGCTAAGAAGGCATGGAAGAAGGCGGACGAGATGGCTCATTGCTACATGTTAGCCTCCATGTTTAATGTACTCGCTCCAGTCCAAACACGAGCACATGGCCACTGCATACGATATTAGCCAGTCACTAGCTACGATGTTCACTGATAAGAGCCAGCCTGCAAGGCAAGAAGCTCTTAGGATGATCATAAACACTAAGATGGCTGAGACAGCATTAGTCATGGAGCATATGCTCAAAATGATTGCTACTTTTGAGGAAGTAAAAGTCTTAGGAGCTGTTATTTGTTGGGAAACATGCCCTCTTAGACTAGGTTTCTGATGTAAATATTGAATGTTTTAATAAAAGAGTTTATTTTCAGAAAATATTTGTGAATTTACATTTTATCTGTGCACAATTACGTTTAGAAGAGACCCATTGTATTTAAGTAAATGGTCCATATGAATGGAGGTCTTTCACAGTAAGGTATATATCGCGGGTTACTTAACACATAAACATTTGTTCTTAACAGATTGATGAGAATGGGAATCTCATCATGTTTAGGTTATTATGTTATGAATTCCAAATGGGGAATGGCTTACCTTTAGCCAGTGAGTAGTCCACTCACTTCATGACATGAGCGTATTTTGAATACGTAGAACAGGACCTATAGCAGTGGTTTCTTAAAAGTACTATATGGTAGAAACCTAGACTACTACTGTAACACCCCACTACCTATGCCCAATAGGGCCGGGGATGTTGCCATGTCCAAAGGACAAGGGGTTTTTATAACCAGGTCACAAAAATAAAAGTAAAATAATACTTTAAAATTTAAACTTATTACAATCCAAGAATTCAAGACAAATCTACAAATACATTGAATACTCTCGCCTCTCAAAGTAATACATAAAGAAAATAACACAAGGCCTTTAAAGTAAGCAACAAACTATCTACTCATCTCCATGGTAGGACTGACCTGAAAACATGGAAAAAGGGTGATGAGATAAAAAAAAAATCTCAGTAAGACCGTGTGTGCTTTGAGTGTTCAGTGAAAGCAGTTCATGTATGCAAGGTGTGAGAACTTCATAAGAAAAAGTACTGGTAAGCAATAAACAATGTTAAAAATCAAGAGTGGCGTTTTAGCTTTTCCAACCATACATGTACAATAAAATCAACCACTCAAAAGGGCGGCCATGGGTTACCACACGTTGGGCCCCATAACCATACAATGGTCAGAATGCCACATTTTGTGCAGACTGACAAAAGGTAGGTGATCGGCCTACCGGGTAAGATACTCCTCATTCTCTTGAATTCTTAGATTGTAATAAGTTTTAATTTTAAAGTATTATTTTATTTTTATTTGTGTGACCTGGTTATAAAGACCTCTTGTCTTTTGGACGGGGCGATATCCTCGACCTTATTGGGCCTAGGTAGTGGGGTGTTACAAGTGGTATCAGAGCCTAGGTTTAGGCAAATATTGATA
Organism: Voacanga thouarsii; assembly: GCA_026120185.1. Lineage (NCBI taxonomy): Eukaryota > Viridiplantae > Streptophyta > Magnoliopsida > Gentianales > Apocynaceae > Voacanga > Voacanga thouarsii. The sequence continues at coordinate 754,263 of JANUWF010001131.1, forward strand.
GTATATGTTCTATTTATTTAAGTTCAAATCTTTATCTAACCTGTCTTGTTTATGCTGTAGGATGGTTAGAATGCTTAGAACCGCGAGGAAAGGGCAACAATGGCATCCTCCTATCCCTATCTACCCAGAAGACCTTCCAGTACCTCAGCCTGCTCCTCAGCTAGTTATTCCTTTGGAAGATAGTAGTGATGATGAGGTTTCGATCAATGAGCTACCCCAATACCTGTGATAGATTTGAGTTCTGACAGTGAAGATGAGGAGATAGACGTGGAGTATGTTCCCCACCCTCCTAGCCCCATAGTTGATTTATCAGCAGATAGTGATGACCCGGAGGAGATAGATTATGAATCTCCACCTAAGCCTTCTTTCATTCCTCTACCCAGCCAGGTTGAGACCGGGGAGAGTTCTAGGCGACCCGAGAAGGAGCCAATGGAGAGGTTTGTCAGTGGGGTTGGGATAGACTTCTCTAAGAACTCTGGGGGATGGTTGTATGAGGTTGATCTTGAAGATTCTGATGAGGATTAGAAAGGCTGAGAGTTATTATGATCAGGATGTTTATTTATTATTTTTCGTAAACCTCTATGTTAAGGAGTTTTATTTATGTTTTCTATTTAAATTCAAATTTATACAAATAAGAGTACCTGAGTACTCTAAGATTTGAGAGAAATTTATGAGCAATTCTTTAGACAAAAACTTGCATCTGATTTTCTTTTACTTGAATCTGACTTTGAATTCATGCACAACTAAAATGATTTAATCATTGAATGCATAAACTTATCATTTGGGTATGATTTAGAATGGCACCCAAGTGCCGTGTAGCTTCGTCAAGCAGGAGAATTCTGGAAGTAGATCATGTGGCACCAGAAGTTGAGACAACTCAGATGTAATCACCCAACCGGGGTAATGGGAGTGACAGCGGCCCAATACGCAGCCCGGTTCACCCAGCTATCAAAGTACTGCAAGAGGCTAGTGGACACCGAGCAGAATAGGACGAGGTAATTTGTCAAGGGATTGAGGCAGGAATTGAGGAGAGCGTTGGCACCTTCTCCACCAACGACCTATTTGGGGGCCGTAAACACAGCTACCAGGATAAAAAATGAGGACTGCAGCAGGATGGAATTGAGACCTTTCTAGCCGCTAAGGCAACCTCAGGGACACTTCTAGAGACAGCAATCCAACAAGCACCCCACCAACCAGCAGTGGCAGAATCAGGGAAAGCAAGCCCGGACAGCACCAGTTGGACCAGCACAGAACCTTCTGTTATGCCAGCAATGTGGGAAAAGAGGCCACACAGAGAAGAATTATTGGTCCAAAGGAGGTGAACGGAAATGTTATCACTGTGGCGACCCGAACCACCTGCTGAACGCCTACCCTAAACTGCACCATGTTGGGCAAGGAAATCCGGCTCAGAATTTGGGACCCAATAGAGCCAATGCCATGGGAGCATCCAGGAGTGGAACACCAAAGCCTCAAGTGAAGGCCAATGTATTCTCTCTCAATAGAGAGGAGGTTGGAACCGATGCAGGCAGTAATGGAAGGTACGTTAACTATCCAAGGACGTTCTATTAATGCATTGATAAATCCTGGCTCTACTTATTCCTATTTAAACAAGATCTATGCATGTCATTTAGGTTGAGATAGAATGGAGCTACCTTTTACCTTATTGGTAAGTACACCTTTGGGAAAGATGGTGCAAGCAGATCGGTATGTGCGAAATTGTAAAATTGATGTGGGGAGAGAAAGCTTGGAGGGAGATTTGATAGTGTTGGATATTGAGGATTATGATTTGATATTGGGAATGGATTAGCTAGCAAAGCATGGGGCTAAGGTAGACTGCAAGAATAAATCAGTCCAGTTCATTAGACCGGGTTGTGATATGTTGGAATTCAATGGCAAGAGAGTAAAAGAATTGAAGTATTTGATAGTGGGGCTAAGGCCCAAAAATTGCTGAAACAAGGATGTCAAGGATACTTAGCGTATGTGATAAATAAGCCAAAGGGCCAGAGCACTCTGGAGAAAACCGAGATAGTGAAGGACTTTCCCGATGTGTACCCAGTAGAACTTACCTCTCTACCTCCTAGCCGAGAAGTTGAATTCACCATTGACCTAGTTCCAGGAGCTGAACCAGTAGCTCGGACCTTATATCAGGTGGCATCGGTAGAGCTAAAAAAGTTGAAGGAGCAGTTAGAAGAGTTAGTGAAGCAAGGCTACATCAGACCTAGCACATCACCCTGGGGAGCACCCGTACTGTTTGTGAAGAAGAATGACGGGACTCTGATGCTGTGTATCGACTATTGGGGCTTGAACATATGACGATCAAGAACAAGTATCCCCTACCGCTGATTGATGAGCTATTCGACCAGTTACAAGGATCCAGTTGCTACTCCAAATTGGACCTGAGGCAAGGGTACTATCAAGTGTGGATAAAAGAGGAGGATATTCCCAAGACGGCCTTCAACACCAGATATGGACATTTTGAGTTTGTGGTAATGCCGTTCGGGGTGACCAATGATCCAGTGGTATTCATGGATTTGATGCATCGAGTGTTCCGACCCTGTTTGGACAAGTTCGTGGTGGTCTTTATCGACGACATCCTAATTTATTCCAAGAGTCCGGATGAGCATGCAAAACATCTGAAGCTTGTATTGAAGAAGCTACGGGAGCACAAGCTTTTCACCAAGTTTAGCAAATATGAGTTCTAGCTGGATAGTGTAGCATTTCTTGGCCACTTGGTGACTAAGGAGGGAATCAAGGTAGTGTTGGGGATATGCCCTAGAGTCAATTTGTACTTATACTATTGTCATTATGTTTTATATAATAATATGAGGCTTTCCTTTCCATGAATAGTGAGTTTTGTTTTGTTGGTCATCAAGTACGTGAATTGATAGTAAAACCCTATAATGAATACAATGACTATTCTAAAACTGTCCCTGATTGATTATTATTATTATTGGAATAATAATAAATTAAGATTAGTATGTTTGTGACTTGATGGCTATGTTTTACTGGCCATTGATATTTGTGATATCGAGTCAAGACATAAATAAATGTTAGAGAACATTGTATTGGACATGACCCACTGTGAGAGTACTTCATGGAATATGTCATAAGTACTTTCTAGCCATAATAATATTGAAAGTCCTTCGACCTAAATTCATCATAGTTTCCTACTTGATAAATTCTATATTTTGACATTGTCTAAAGTTGTCTTTAACCAGATAATACATTAGACTACTGTTGGATATAGAATAAATCAAGGAGAGGAATATGATTGATTGTGAAGGAATTTGTCCCTCTCAGTTATGGGAGAGATATCCATGGGCCCCTTGATAAGTTAAACTGTTAAAAATGCATGACCGTGCTCAAATATATCAATCTAAGATATTGATATCATTTGTTTGAACAGTCTACTATGAAATCAAGAAATAATTGATTAAGCTTAATAATGATGACATGCTCCGTGCCTTATGCTTAATCTGGATATTGTGTGACAAAAGGACTAAATATAAAATTATGGTTTGGTTCAAAGAGATCACCGATCTTCATTTAACCTGGATAGTTATAATGTTTTACTAGAAACCGCTTATAACTTGTGGGCCATTTAAATATGATTTAGGCATACTGCCAGTGTTAAATGAACCTATAGGGTCACACAATAATCGAACTTGTTAGGTTATTTTTCTGGTGACCAGGTTCGATGAATTTGGAAATATATCTAAGTTAATCGTACTTAGAAAATTTACCAGATACAATGAATCTGGAAATATGTCCACATTCGATGTATCTGGATGATGTCCAGATTATAAGAATCTGACTCGGTAAATTAATTAGTTAAATTACCGAGATAATGGCAGAATCTTATCATATAAGTTTTAATTTAATTTGAATTTAAATTAGAATATGATAAGATATTATTAGGGTTGGACTCTAAGAGGTTCGGGGGTTTTTAAGAAAACCCTAGCCGTCTTTTCAATAGTCCAATTTTTCGGTTGAGAACATTCGTGCCATTCTCTACCAGAAAAGAAAAAAAAACCTCTTAAACCCTAGGCGCTAGCACTCCCCGGGTATTGAGTGAGTTCGCGGTGTGTATCCGATAAAGGACGTTCGCATACTGCATCGTCTGGTGATTGTTCGGGTTGAACGTACAACAGCGCAATCAGAATCGAAGGATTTCGATTACAGCAACCAGAGGTAATTCTTAAACCTTAGATCTTCTTAATCATTTACTTGGGTCATCGGGAGGGATTCGTGGATGTTTTTCGCGTTTAGGAGTCCACGAACTCTAACAGGTAGACCCAGCAAAGGTTGAAGCAGTGTCAGACTGGAAGCAACCGAAGAACATCACCGAGATTTGAAGCTTCTTGGGATTGACTGGTTACTATAGGAGGTTCATCAAAGGATTTTCAATGCTTGCATCGCCTATGACCCGATTGCTGAGAAAAGATGTTCGATTTGTTTGGAGTGAAAAATATGAGAAGTGTTGCCAAGAGTCGAAGCGAAGATTGATGACAGTACTAGTGTCGAGTCCGCCAGAAGGAGATAAGCCTTACGCTCTGTATACTAATGCTTTGAAGGAAGGATTGGGAGTAGTTTTGATGTAAGACTGGAAAGTGATCGCTTATGCTTCTCAAAAGTTGAGGCCTTATGAAGTCAACTACCTTACGTATGATCTAGAGCTGGCAGCCATTGTGTTCGCTCTCAAGAAATGGCGACACTATCTGTATAGGGTGGAATATGAAGTGTTCATTGACCACAAAAGCCTGAAGTACATCTTCACCTAGAAGGATTTGAATTTAAGGTAGTGACGGTGGATGGAATTTTTAGAAGAGTACCATTGTCCAATCAATTATTATCCAGGGAAGGCCAACATTGTTGCTGATGCCCTGAGAAGAAAAGTTAGTATGGCCAGATTAAAAGTGCAGGAGATTCAAGTAGTTCAAGATGTGTTGGTCAGGAGAGTGAAAGTGCAAAAGAAGAGAATTGTTGTTAGCAACCTGAAGTTGACACCGGATCTAAGGTAGGAAATTGTGGAAGCTCAGCAAAGTAACGCAGAATTTCACCTTTTTAAGGACAAGGAGCTTAAACGGCAAGGCAGTGAATTTCGACAAGATGAAGCGGGAGTTTTGTATTTCAGGGATCGGTTGTGTGTGCTCGAAGAACATCAATTGAAGGACATAATTTTGGAAGAGGCGCATAGGAGCAAGTATGCTATTCATCCGGGGGAAGTAAAAATGTACCAAGATCTGAAAAGGGCCTATTGGTGGCCTGGAATGAAGCAGGATGTGGTTAAATATGTCTCGACATGTCTTATCTGTCAGAAGGTCAAAGCGGAGCATAAGAAGTCAGCAGGATTGTTACAACCGTTGCCAGTACCTGAATGGAAGTGGGAGGAAGTGACCATGGACTTTGTTATCGGACTTCCTATGTCAAGGATCCATAAGGACGCCATATGGGTAGTGGTGGATCGACTGACCAAATCGGCGCATTTCATACTAGTGAATGTAAGAGACTCTATGGAGAAGCTGGCCCAGATCTATGTGTGAGAAATAGTCCGACTGCATGGAGTACCTTCGAGTATTGTGTCTGACCGAGACACGAGGTTTACACCTCGATTTTGGGGAAAATTTCAAGAATCAATGGGGTCGAGTCTGAAGTTCAGTACGACGGCTCATCCGCAGACCGATGGGCAGTCAAAAAGGGTTATTCAGAAATTAGAGGATATGTTGAGAGCGTGTGTTCTGGATTTCAGGGATAAGTAGATTGAATGTGTGCCGTATGCAGAGTTGTTGTATAATAATAGTTATCAAGCTTCAATTGGGATGGCTCCATAAGAGGCCTTGTGTGGACACAAGTGTCAAGTACCGCTATACTGGAGTTGGTCAGAAGATGGACACATAAGCAAAATCGGAGAAGTCTGTGTTCAGAAAATGTTGGACAAAGTTAAGTTAATCAGAGAAAGGTTGAAGGCAGCTCAGAGCCGACAAAAGAGCTATGCAGATAATAGGCGAAGAGAGTTGGAGTTTCAAGTAGGAGACAGTGTATTTCTGAGATTGACGCCGAATAGAGGAATCTTAAAGCATTCGAAAGGTGGAAAGCTGAATCCGAGGTATTTGGGACCGTTCCGATAAAAGAAAGAATTGGACCGGTGGTGTACCGATTGGATTTGTCAGATGGTCTGACGGGAATTCATGACGTGTTTCATGTATCACAATTGAAAAAGTATAATGCCAATCCCAGTTATGTTCTGAATAATGAGCCGTTGGTGTTGCAACCCGATATGAGCTATATGGAGAAACTCGTGCGAATATTGGACCGTAGTATCAAGAATCTCCGGAACAAGTAGATACCGATGGTAAAAGTTCAGTGGGAGCATCATGGCACGCTAGATGCCATATAGGAATTAGAAGAGTGGATAAAGCAGAAGTATCTCGATCTGAGATAGAGGTATGCCTGAATTTCGGGACGAAATTTTCCTAAGAAGGGGAGGATGTGAAACCCCTATTAAAACCAACCCTAGAGTAAGGGGGTCGGGATACATATCATATTTTCTTGCATGCATAAATATATTTTGGTATGATTTTATGTGCTTTGGATATGTGATTTATAGTCTAGAAGGCTTAATTGTGCTTATTGAGTAAGAAGGGTAAAATGGTAATTTTGCTTGAGGTGGAAATAGAGAGATAGCTTGAGGATTAAATAGAAAAAATATTTGACAGAGAAAATAAGAACAAGAGTTGTTGTGGTTTAGTGGTTAGAGCTTTGGAATAAATTCTTGAGGTTTTAAGTTCAAATTCCATCATTTGAGTTCTAGCATGATTAAATTTTATTTTAGATAGGTAGGCTATTTTCGGCCCTTGCATACCTTATGGAGGAGTAGGAATGTTGTCCTAGGGGAGACATGAAAGGTATGCCCTAATCCTACTCTTGTGCCCTACAAAAATTCCTAAGGGATTCATACCCCTTTTTATTTTCTAACTTACCTTAATTCTTGATCAAATAAGTTGCTTAATTTATCTAAGCCATTTTATTTACAGAAAAATCCAGCAAGGTTCTGTGATTTTGAAGCTTCAATAATGCCTCTTGAAGGATGGAATTTTAACTAAAAATGGGGAAGAGTAATGGAAGGTTCCCAAGAGAAATAATCTCTATGGTTGAACCTTCAAACTCCAACCTATGTGTATTCATCTTCTTCATGTAGTAATCTGGAAAATTTTTCCAGCTTTTTGATCAGTCCAATTATCGAAAACTTCATCCATCTTTCCCTCTCAAATACTGCAAGGAAAATAACCAATTTACTCAGCTTGAAGATTGAAAATTTTGGCCAAAATTTGGACTGCACAAAGCTGTGCAAACCAGAGAAAAATTCTGGGCAAAATTCACAGCTTAATAGGTCAAAAACCAAGCTGTTTCTTCTAGACTTCAAACTAGTATTTCATCTCTGACTTTCCTCCATAAAGAAGGCTGGAAAATAGCCTTACAGTACCCTCCAATGCCCCTTCAAACCCGCTGCAAATTGGATGGAGCATGGCAGAAAAAAAATTGCATGAAATTTCCAACAAAACCTTCGAGCAAGCAACTAGAAATTCCAGCTTTGTTTCCTCCACACCCTTGTCCGAAACTCACACCATTTTTTTTGTAAAACCAACCTTAGTCAGCCATGGACTGAACTTCATCATCTCCACCATTGTTCTACACGAAAAGAGCTCCATGGCTACACCTTGAATCACTCCATCAATCACATCAATCAAATCTTCAATTGGAGTTTAAAATTCCAGCAAATTACTCCATGAAAACCTCCATAGTTTAGGCTTCAAACAACCAGAAAACCTCTCACACATACTCTCTAAATTTCAGCCATTCTAGAACCCATTCAAACATCATTCATCTTTGCAAAATTTCAGCCAAACCAGTCGGCCATTGAAGCTCCCAAAAGACCTCCTTCAACCAAGATATTCTTACCATATTTGCTACTATAATTCACTCCCTAAATTGCTCCTTTTGAATTTCAAAAAACCAGCTTTCCTTTTTCTCCCAAACCTGAAAATTCAATCACCAGAATTCTCCAATCCATTCGGCCACCCTTTCCAAGAAAAATTTCGACCAGCTTTCCTCCATTCTCTCCAAACCTCCAAGAATACACACCACCATTCTCCAAGCCTAAGACCACTCTAAACCCCTTCAATCTTCTCCAAAAACTCCAGATCACATCTACTCACTCTCTTGAATCCATTTCTGCAATTTATAACATCAAACGCTGAAATTAAGGTTCCACTTTCGAATAAAAAACCAGAATTTTCTTGAAGGATCAAGAACACTCTCAAGGTAAATATGATCAATTATCTTCATCTCTTTTTCTCTTCGACCTTTAATGAAATAAACTAATAAACTCTCTCTGTTCTCTCTCTCTCTCTCTCTCTCTCTCTCTCGGCCGAAATGGTTACTCCAACCATAGCCATTTTTCTTCTTCCTTCTTGGATAGATCAAGCCTTCCAAGCGTGAGGATTCTCTTGAAACGTCTTCAAGATAGTCATCATTCAAGTAAGCCTCTTCAATCTTCTCTTTAAATTCTAGATTCATGTCTTTTGGATGTTGTTGGAAAAGGATGGATTATGTTTGGAGATTGAGCATGTGTTTATATGATGGAGTTGAGATTGAAGTATGAGGATGAATGTGTTTATATGATGGAGTTGGGATTGATGCATGCGGATGATTTGTCTTGGTTGAATCATATGATGTTTTAGGGTTTGTTACATGCCTTCATGTCGTGAGTAGTATGAATGATTAAGCATGATAGATATTATGTCACATTTGGTGAATAGGGTTTTATGTTTTTGTATCGTTGTTGAAGCCATGGAAATGATTATGTTTAGTGGAGTTTGGATCATGGGTTGGTAGTTATGGATCTATGCTTTTATTCGTGATTTGGATGGTTTGTTGATTGGTGTAGAGTGTATGTTTATGGTTAGCAATAGGAACTATGATCATGACCTTGATGTTCCTAATCTATCTAAGTTAGTGAATTTTATTTCAGTAATAAAAATTAATACTATATTTTCTTCTGGAGATTTCGAAAACCCTAGGAAAATGTAGATTTGGATTGTTATATGAAATAATGATATTTTAACCAAATAAATGATATCTTTTGTTAAAATTAAAGTATAAAAATATTATATATAATAATAATATTAAATAAAGCCTTTTATATAAATGATCATAATAGGTAAAATATTAATCTTGTAAGTCATATGTTCATAAATACTAATAAAATTTATTTATTTTCTTTTAATCAAAACATATTAAAATTTACTTATTATTAATTTTGTTTACGAATTATTTTCTAACCATTAATTATTAATAGATTATTATTTTAAATAATATCATCTAGGGCCTAGGACCCTTCATCAAATAAACCCTAATTGATTTATAACAAGATTTAGGCCTACAACTTATTAGAAATTGTTTCACAAACCCTAGTTATTTTATTATCAAGCTAGATTTATTTTATAATTTTTTTTATCATCTAGCCTTAAAGTTTGGGACACTAGGGTCATGATTGTAGTAAGTTGAGCTAGGATTATTTGTGAAAGCAAATTTTGGCTTGAGTTTAATTATGGGTTGTGTTTACCCCAAGCGGGGTTAGGTCAGCTTTTGGAGATCTTTGATTTATCTCGAGCAAAGGATCTGGTAAGCTCCTGCATAAAACTTGTTTGTTGTAAAAGGTTACTATGGCACGCTAAACACGAAGTATGTGAACACTATTTGGTAAAGGTAATTAAGGACTGTTTCCTTACTTATTTTAGTCAAACCAATTATTTGAAAATCAACAACCAGTTTTACTCAAACACCAAACTGTTTCTAAAACTAATTTTGATACAGACTTTAGAAACCCTTAATTGCCATTTTCAAGTAAAGCTTTGTTTTATCAGTTTTCTCCCAAGTGGGATAAACTACGTTGAGTACTCAATAAGGGTAGGCTAGTAGTACTAGTTTTGAAGAGCAAGAGTGAGTCTTCTGGCAGGAGGCCACCTCAAGAAGATGAACTCAACTTGGAAAAGTGACAGTACTACATAGTCATGCCGGTCCGAGCTAGCAAGTTTCAGTCATGTGGATTGTGTGTTACCAGAGTGGACAACCGATTTTGTTTAGGTGTAGAGAGTGAGGAGTATCTTATCCGATAGGCCGATCACCTACCTTTTGTCAATCTGCATAAAGTATGCCATTCTGATCGTTGTATGGTTATGAGGCCCAACGTGTGGTAACCCATGGCCGCCCTTTTGAGTGGTTGATTTTATTGTACATGTATGGTTGGAAAAGTCAAAATGTCACTTTTGATTTTTAACATTGTTTATTACTTGCCAGTACTTTTTCTTATGAAGTTCTTACACCTTACATACATGAACTGCTTTCACTGAACACTCAGAGAACACACGAACTTATTGAGATTTTTTTTTTATCTCATCACCCTTTTGCCATGTTTTCAGGTCGGTCCTGCTGTGGAGATGAGTAGATAGTTTGTTGCTTGCTTTGAAGGCCTTGTGTTATTTTCTTTATGTATTGCTTTGAGAGGCGAGAGTATTTAATGTATTTGTGGATTTGTCTTGAATTGTTGGATTGTAATAAGTTTTAATTTTAAAGTATTGTTTTATTTTTGTTTGTGTGACTTGGTTATAAAGACCCTTTGTCCTTTGGATAGGGTGACATCCCCGGCCCTGTTGGGCCTAGGTAGTGGGGTGTTACAACTATTGCTACAACGTAGACTAGTACTCTATGACTTGAGTATGAGTTGGTGGTCTGACGTAGCTAGAAGCATGTACATGCTATAGTTGAGGTTCTATCGTAGGGCCAATATACTTGCATGTTGGATATGTGTGACTAGTTAGTTAAGACAGACTTGTACAAGATAGTTTCTATACTATATCGCCCCTTGTAGTTGTTTAAATGATCTAAATATCCATGGTCTTGAGAAACATGACTTGGATGTTTACTTTAGGGTAGCTCTCTTGGAAAGCGAAAATAATCTAGGAAGTCGTGGATCATTGGACTAGAAGCCTAAGAATGATAGATGTCATTTAGAGAGGTGTTAGTACACTTCTTCCTCTCTAAATGTTCGGCGATATATAGAGGGGTATTTTAGTCATTACACATGTAGGTCGAAAATTTTGCTAACACGGTATTGTCCTTAGGGTCAATATATCCTTATGGTGATATTAGGAAATATTTAAAATGTAAAATATAGCTATTTATATGACAAGGATATTTTGGTCATTTTAGTAGCCAATGCAGTATGTCTTTTGGTCCCCAGTATAGACCGTGAGTCCTAATTAAATACAGGCTAAGGACTTGATCTTAAATTAAATGAAATTTATTTTATTTAAGTAGTCTGATTTAATTATTGGGCTAGAATAAAATAAAGGTCCATGGAGAGAGAGAATTAATTAAATTAGTTTGGTGGGTTAATTAATTATTCAGGGCTTTAGCCCAATTTGAATAATTAAAGATTAACCTGGGATTAAACTAATATAGGCTTATTTATTGGAATAGTTTATTTGGGCTGGAAAATTAATCATTAATTGGGCCAATTATTTAGTTCTAATTAGAATAATTAATTAAGTCCAAAAGGCTAAACTAAGAGTCTAATGGGCCAATCCAGTTTAACCTAGGGTTTTGTTTAGGTTAACCAAGAGGATTGGAAAGAATGTGGTTTTTTTTTATGGCTTCTTTTCTGTGAAAAGAACCAGACGTCTCTCTCTCTCTCTCTCTTTCTCTCATTCTCTCTCTCATTCTCTCAGAAAATATTCCTTAGTCTGTGAGTTGTTCACCAAATGGAATTAGGCAGGCCATATAGTAGAAGATCAAGAGTTTGGCATTCTCCTACATGCAAAGACGGAGTAGGAGGCTTGCAGGAATCGCACCAAGAGGTTTCCACCAACACACCTATCCCGGTTCCACACATTCGGGTCTACCCAATTCTTCGAATGAGGAAAAGAGGTAAAATTTTTAAACCTCGGAACTTGTACAGAGCTCAACCGATGCCAGCTAGGGCTGCCAGAGCCGGCGCCGGCTCTGTTCAGATGCTTCCCTGTTCTTCAGTTTTTCCAGTTTTTTTTTTGCTTTCGCTTCCGCTGCGTGCCCTATATTTTCCCCTTTCTATGCCATCAATTGGTATCAGAGTATGAAGGTTTTGTGAAAATATAGGGAGCATGCTTCTAGTTGAATAAAAATGGACACATATGTGTGGTTTGAACTATGATCCTTCGCTATTTTTGTATGGATTGATTCTCTTGTAAACCTCTCGGATTGAGGTATTAGAGATGTGTAATTTACTGTTTTTCTTAGCAAATCGTGTAAGCCCAATGTTAATGGATATAGGCGATTGTTGGTTTTGGTTGATTTCATTGTATTGGGATTGAAATTGAAGAGCCAATGGTACCAGAAGTTGCACAGAAAAATAGAGGAAATTCACAGAAAAAAAAAACCGCAGAAGAACTCGTCTAGACCGGAACCAGTGCCAGCTAGGGTCTGGACTCGCTCGGGATTTTAGGTCACCCATGGGTCCTGGTTCTGTGTGGCGGTGCAGTGGACCACAGTGCAGATGGGTGTTTGATCCAGTGTGGCGGTGTAGTGGACCAAGGAGAAATTTTTTATTTTTTCCTTGTAATTTTTCTTACATTTTCCTTTTTATTTTGGGATCCATACCAGGTGAAGTTAATATTTTTGCAATAGTTAATATTCATGGAATATTTTGCATGAAAAATATTAGTAAGGGATTTTAGGATTAAACAAGACCATTAATTAATTAATTAATTAATTAATGTGTTTAATTTTATTATCTGGGCACTTAGGTTTAAAAATAGAAAAGTATGAAAACGTCTACTGTTTTCTAGCATGCTGTTTATTTTTATGTACCTATGTGCACGTTTTCTCAAAGACCAAAGTCTTTGGGAATATTTTTGACAAGGAAAATATTTTTCTACAAATTAAATGATTATTTTAACTTGAACAAAAATTAATCCTTAGATATTTTCTCAAAGGATTTAATCCTTGACATAGAAAATATATTGGATTTAGATATTTTTGTAAGTTAAAATAGAAAGCTATTTTGTTTTATTTTAGCACAAAGAAAAATTATTTTGTCAAATAAACTTGAGACCAAAGTCTCTAGAAAGTTTTAATTGGAAAATTTTTGAAATCATTAAGTTTTTTAACTTAAATAAAATTAGTCCATAAAAAAATCTCTCAAAGGATATATACCTTAACATTGAGATTTTAATAGATTTAGACATCTTATTTTGAGTTAAAGGAAAATTTAAAGCCAATTTTCAAAAGGATATTTTTTAGAAAAACCTTTGTTTTAAAAGACTAAGTGGGAGAGGGGCTCCAACAGCCCTATGGCTTCCATCACGATCCTCATTAGAGATCGTGAGTCCTCTCGTGTCACCCTGGGAGTGAACTCGTATAGAATGGGGATACCACAAGGATTTAGATCTAATGGAGGGATGTAATTAATAACCCGGGACATGTACTATGATCGGTCAGCCCCTTGTTGGAGGTTATAGTGCGAGGTATGTCCATAGGAAATGAGAGGAAATGGCCATCCCCTCGATGTAGTTATCTTCTGGATCATTACCTAGAAGGGAAATTAATTTGTAGTGGTTAACACACTTAGCTTAGGAAACTGTTAATCTTCCCAAGAAGCTATATCAGTTTTTCTAAGAGCTAAATTAATTATTATCAGTTTTGATAATAAGGATAAAGTGCACAAATTTGTTTTGTTTTCACAAACTAAATCTTTTTCTTTTATTTTTTGATTTTTCAAAAATGGTAGGAGGTTCTTTTAGTCCATTGGCCATTATTCTCAGAGAGAATAAGCTAACAGGACCAAATTATGTGGACTGGAAGAGAAACTTGGACATAATACTCACAGCCGAGGAGTTTAAATATGTCCTTTACGAAACCTGGCCTATTATCGGGGAGGATTCCGCTGTTGAGGAGCGTGAGGCTGAGAAGGCGTGGAAGAAGGCTGACGAGATGGCTTGTTGTTATATATTGACCTCCATGTCTACTGTGCTCCAATCTAAACATGAGCACATGGCCATTGCATATGATATAACTCAATTATTAGCCACGATATTCATGAATAAGAGCCGGCCTGCAAGGTAGGAAGCTCTTCAAACTATTATAAACACTAAGATGGTTGATGGAGCGTAGTTAAATAGCATATGCTTAAGATAATTGCTGCTTTCGAGGAGGCAGAAATCTTAGGGGCTGTCATTGACCCCGAGAGCTAAATGGATATAGTTCTCGAATCTCTACCGGATTTTTTTACTCAGTTCAAGTTGAACTACAACATGAACAAGTTAAACATGGGTTTAACTGAGTTGATGAAGGAGCTCCAGATGGTGAAGAAGGTCATGAAGCCATAATCAAAGGCTATGATTGCTAAGGCTTCATCTTCTAGAACTGGGCCTAAGCCCAAGAAGTTCAAGAAGAAGAAGGGGAATGCAGTGGTCCAGTCCAAGACCCAGCCCAAAGACAAATCCAAGGGCAAGTGCTTCAAATGTGGACTGAAGGGACATTGGAAAAAGGAGTGTCCAGATTTTCAAGCCAAGAAAAACCCCATAAGTAATGTTTTCTATCTAGAGTTTATATCAATGGTTAGATCAACTTCCACTTAGATTGTTGATTCAAGAGCCACTGATCACATCTATAACTCCTTATAGGGGTTTAGAAAGATTAGAAGACTCCAGAAGGGCGAACATGGACTACGTGTAGGAAATGGAGCACAAGTTTGGGCCTTTGCAGTGGGAGAGCTGGATCTTATTTTTGATTGTAATAGAATAGTGGTTTTGAAAGATATTTTATATATACCTGGATTTCGACAGAATTTGATTTCGGTTGCGAAACTAATAAATCAAGGATTTTCTGTATCTTTCCATTCTTGTATTTCTATCTGTAGAAATGGAGAAATTTTATATATTGGGCACATGTATGGAAATCTATTTTTCTTAAACCCTATTAACAATTAATTAAATAACACTCAATCTAAACCTTTAACAAGGAAGAGAAAGACCAATGTCAATGACTCTTATCTTTGGCATCTAAAGTTAGGTCATATAAACTCAACCAAGATTCAGAGGTTAATCCATGATGCGCTTTTGGTCTCATTGAGATTGGAAAATTAGCTTCAGTATGAGTCCTGCCTGATGGGAAAGATGACCAAAAAGTCATTTACCCCTAAGGTGGATAGAGCCAAGAAGGTATTGAGTCTTGTTTACACTGATGTGTGTGGTCCCTTGTCTACACCAGCTAGAGGGGGTTTTTAGTACTTCATCACTTTCATGGATGATTTTACGAGGTTTGGTTTTATTTATCTGATGAGACATAAGTTTGACTCTTTTGACAATTTTAAAGAGTTTAAGGCTGAAGTAGAGCGTCGGATAGGTAAATTAATCAAGACCTTATGATCGGATAATGGTGAAGAGTGCCCCCTGGGTGAATTCAAGGACTACATGGTACATTATGGGATAGTATCCCAACTCTCTACACTGGGGACACCCCAGCAGAACATAGTAGCTGAGAGAAGGAAAAGGACATTGATGGAAATGGTCCGAAGTATGATGTCTCATGCTACTCTTCCAGTCTCTTTTTGGGGATATGCCATGGAAACAGTGGCATACATTCTGGACTTGGTGCCTTCCAATTTAGTACCTAGGACTCCTTATGAGATGTGGACTGGGCGTAAGATAAGTCTGAATCATCTCAGGATATGGGGTTGTCCAGCTTATGTACTGGTCAAGGGAGATAAGTTGGAACCAAGATCAGAATTATGCTATTTTGTTGGGTATCCAAAAGGGACAAAGGGTGGTTACTTTTATCATTCTAAGGAGCAGAAAGTACTGATTAGTACTAATGCTAGATACTTAGAGGATGATCAGAGTACCTCCACTAAAGGTTCAACTAGGTTGGAACTTGAGGAGAAGATATTTTTAGAATCAACTTCTTCTGACCTGATTGTGGAACAAGAAGAGGTACAGCCTCAAGAGCCTGTACAATTGGAGCCTCATCGTAGTGGGAGAGTATCTAGGGTTCTAGATAAATGGACTGGAAAAGCTTTCAAGCTAGCTTTCGACCATCAGGAATAAGACCCTACTAGATACGAGGAAGCTATTGCTGATGCCGTTGCAAATTTACGGCATGAAGCAATGAAAGTCGAGATTGAGTCTATGTACTTCAATCAGGTTTGGGATCTTGTAGCTTCACCTGAAAGGATAATACCCATTGAGTGTAAGTGGGTATACAAGGGAAAGAGGGGAGTAGATGGGAAGATGGAAATCTTCAAAGCTAGGCTTGTGGTGAAAGGGTATACTCAGAAAGAGGGAATCGCTTATGAGGAAATCTTTTCCCCGGTAGCCATACTTAAGTCCATCTATATCCTCCTTGCCATCGATGTCATTATGATTACAAGATATGGTAAATAGATGTCAAGCGGCATTTTTAAATGGCTATCTTAGTGAAGATATCTGTATATCCCAATTGGAAGGTTTTATTGCTAAAGCCAAGAACATATGGTTTGCAAGCTTAAGAAGTCTATTTATGGACTTAAGCAGGCATTGAGAGCATGGAACATTCATTTTGACGAGACTGTAAAGTCTTATGGTTTTATTCAAAACGAGGATGAACCATACGTGTACATGAAACTTGAAGGCATTAATGTAGTTTTTCTTGTCTTGTATGTGGATGACATTCTACTCATTGGAAATGATGTAGGATGATTGTCATCTACAAAGGTTTGGCTGTCTAGTCAATTTAGTATGAAGGACTTGGGAGAAGCCAACTACATTCTCGAGATTAAACTTCTTAGAAATAGAAAGCAGAGAATGTTAGGATTATCCAAAGTGGCATACATTGACAAGATACTGGCCAGGTACAGCATGGACTCATGCAAGGGAGCTCTAATTCCTTGCAGACATGGGTTGTCTTTTTCTTTAAGGGATTGTCAAAAGTCTCAAGAAGAAAATGATAGAATGAGTAGGATTTCCTATGCTTCAGCCGTGGGAAGTCTCATATACGCCATGTTGTGTACTAGGCTAGATATTTGCTTTGCCGTAGGCTTGGTTAGCAGATATCAATCAAACCCTGGGGAGGTTCATTGGCAAGCTATAAAGCATATTCTTAAGTACCTCAAGGGAAAGAGAGATTATATGCTGGTTTACAAGGCTGATGACTTGGTTCCTACAGGATACACAGACTCAGACTTCCAGGCAAATAAGAATGAGAGGAAATCCACTAGTGGATATGTCTTCACCTTGTCTGGAGGAGCCATTTCATAGAGGAGTATCAAGCAATCTTGCATTGCTGACTCAACCATGGAAACTGAGTCTGTGGCAGCTTCAAAGGCATCCAATTAAGTAGTCTAGCTCCAGATGTTCCTTTCAGAACTTGGAGTCGTGCCACACATGGATAGGCCGATTGTGATGTATTGCGACAATACTGGAGCAGTATCACAATCTAAAGAACCCTGGAACCACAAGAAGGGGAAACACATCGAGAGGAAGTACCACCTAATCTGGGATTTCATCCAGAGATGGGAAGTTATGGTGGAATAGATTGCCTCCGAGAACAATCTAGCTGATCCATTCACCAAGCCTCTGGCTGAGAGAGTCTTCAAGAAACACTTAGACGCCATAGGGGTGGGCACTTATGGACTTACTTAGTCTTAGAGTGCAACTGGGAGATTGTTGGGAAATCTGCCCTCTTAGACTAGGTTTCTGATGTAAATATCGAATGTTTTAATAAAAGAGTTTATTTTCAGTAATTGTTTGTGAATTTACATTTTATCTGTACACAATTACGTTTGGAAAAGACCCATTGTGTTTAAGTAAATGGTCCATGTGAATGGAAGGCTTTCACAGTAAGGTATGGATAATGAGTTACTTAACACATAAACATTTGTTCTTAATTGATTGATGAGAATGGGAATCTTGTCATGTTTAGGTTATTATGTTATAAATTCCAAATGGGGAATGGTTTACCTTTAGCAAGTGAGTAGACCACGCACTTCATGACATAATTGTATTTCGAATACGTGGAATATGACCTGTAGCAGTGGTTTCTTAAAAATACAATATGGTAGAAACCTAGACTACTACTACTACTGCATGAACTAGTACTCTACGACTTGAGTATGAGTTGGTGGTCTGACGAAGCTAGAAGCATGCACTTTGATATGCTATAGTTGAGGTTCTATCGTAGGGCCAATATACTTGCATGTTGGGTATGTGTGACTAGTTAGTTAAGACAGACTTGTACAAGATAGTTTATATACTATATCGCCCCTTATGGTTGTTTAAATGATCTAAATATCCAAGGTCTTGGGAAACATGACTTGGATGTTTGCTTTAGGATAGCTCTCTTGGAAAGTTAAAATAATCTAAGAAGTCGTGGATCATTGGACTAGAAGCCTAAGGATGATAGATGTCATATAGAGAGGTGTTAGTACACTTCTTCCTCTCTAAATGTATGGCGATATATAGAGGGATATTTTAATCACTACACCTGTAGGTCGGAGACTTTGCTAACGTAGTATTGTCCTTGGGGTCAATATTTCCTTATGGTGATATTAGGAAATATTTAAAATGCAAAATACAGCTATTTATATGAAAAGGGTATTTTGGTCATTTTAGTAGCCAATGTGGTTGTCTTTTGGTCCCCAGTATAGATCGTGAGTCCTAATTAAATACAGACTAAGGAATTGATCTTAAATTAAATGAAATTTATTTTATTTAAGTAGTCTGATTTAATTATTGGGCTAGAATAAAATAAAGGTCTATAGAAAGAGAGAATTAATTAAATTAGTTTGGTGGGTTAATTAATTATTTAGGGCTTTGACCCAATTTGAGTAATTAAAGATTAACCTGGGATTAAACTAATATATGCTTATTTATTGGACTAGTTTATTTGGGCTGAAAAATTAATCATTAATTGGGCCAATTATTTGGTTCTAATTAGAATAATTAATTAAGTCCAAAAGGCTAAACTAAGAGTCCAATGGGCCAGTCCAGTTTAACCTAGGGTTTTATTAGGTTAAACAGAAGGATTGGAAAGAATGTGGTTTTTTTTTTATGGCTTCTTATCTGTGAAAAGAACCAGATGTCTCTCTCACACTCTCTCTCCAGAAAATATTCCTTAGTCTGTGAGTTGTTCACCTAATGAAATTAGGCAGGCCATATACTAGAAGATCGAGAGTTTGGCGTTCTCCTACATGCAAAGACGGAGTAGGAAGCTTGCAGGAATCGCACTAGAGGTTTCCACCAACACACCTATCCCGATTCCACACATTTCGATCCAGCCAATTCTTTGAACGAGAAAAAGAGGTAAAATTTTTAAACCTCGGAACCTGTACAGAGCTCAACTGGTGCCGGCTAGGGCTACCGGAGCTGGCGCCGGCCCCGGCTCTGTTCGGATGTTTTCTTGTTCTTCAGTTTTTCAAGTTTTTTTTTGCTTTCGCTTCTACTGCGTGCCCTGTGTTTTCCCCTTTCTATGACTTCATTATTGACCCCAATAACTAAGTGGACATGGTTCTTGAATATCTGCTGGGCTCTTTTACTCAGTTCAAGTGAAACTACAATATGAACAAGTTAAACATAAGTTTAACTGAGTTAATGAAAGAGCTTTAGGTGGCGGAGAAGGTCATGATGCCATAGTCCAAAGCTATTATTGCTACGGCTTCTTCTTCTAGAACTGGGCCCAAGCCCAAGAAGTTCAAGAAGAAGAAAGGAAAAGAAAAAATAGCCCTACCCAAGAACCAGCCCAACAAGCTAAAGGGCAAGTGCTTCATATACGGGCACAAGGGACACTGAAAAAAGGAGTGTCCAGAGTTTTAGGCCAAGAAAAACCTTACAGGTATTGTTCTTTATCTAGAGTCAGTTTCAAAGGTTGGATCAACTTCCACTTAGATTGTTGATTCTGGAGCCACTGATCATATCTGTAACTCTTTGTAGGGGTTTAGGAAGATAAGAAGACTTCAAAAGGGCGAGCATGGACTACGAGTAGGAAATGGAGCGCTAGTGTGGGCCCTTGCAGTGGGAAAACTGGATCTTATTTTTTATTGTAATAGAATAGTTATTTTGAAGGATATTTTATATATACTTGGATTTAGACAGAATTTTGTTTCAGTTGCAAAACTTATAAATCAGGAATGTTCTGTTTCTTTTCATTCTGGTATTACTATCAATAGAAATGGAGAAGTTCTTTGTTCTGGACACATGTATAGAAACTTATTCTTTTTAAATCCTAAAAATAATCAAATAAATAACGCTCAATTTGAACCTTTAAGTAGGAAGAGAAAGACTAATATCAATGACTTATATCTTTGACATCTAAGGTTGGGTCATATTAACTTAACTAGGATTCAGAGGTTAATCCATGATGGGCCCTTGAGCTCATTAAAATTGAAAAGTTGGCCTCAGTATGAATCCTGCCTTATGGGAAAAATGACCAAAAGGTCATTCATCTAAAAGGCTGATAGAGCCAATGAGATATTATGCCTTGTTCACACTGATGTGTGTAGTCCTTTGTCTACATCAGCTAGAGGGGGTTTTGAGTATTTCATTACTTTCACGGATGATTGTACAATATTTGGTTATGTCTACCTGATAAGGCACAAGTCTAACTCTTTTGACAAGTTCAAAGTGTAACACCCCACTACCTAGGCCCAACAGGGCTGGGAATGTCGCCCCATCCAAAGGGCAAGGGGTCTTTACAACTAGGTCACACAAACAAAAATAAAGACAATACTTTAAAAATTGAACTTATTACAACCTAAAAATTCAGGAACAAATCCAAAATAAATTGATTACTATTATCTCTCAAAATAACACATAAAATAAATAACATAAAGTCTTCAAAGCAGGCAACAAATCTAGCTACTCTTCTCTATAGCAGGATCGTCCTAAAAACATGGCATAAATTGTGATGAGATAAAAAAAAAAAAAAAATCTTAGTAAGCCTGTGTGCACTTTGAGTGTTTAAGGTAAAACAGTTCATGTATGCAAGTTGTAAAAATTGTAAAAGAGAAAGTGCTGGCAAGCAATAAATAAGGTTAAAAATAAAGAGTGGGGTTTTGCTCTTCAAACCATACATATGCACAATAAATACAACCACTCAAATGGGTAGCCATGGGTTACCACACGTTGGGCCCCATGACCGTATAACGGTTAGAAAGCCATACTTCGTGTAGACTGACAAAAGGTAGGTGCACAGCGTACCGGGTGAGATACTCCTCCTTCTCCACACCCAAACTTACCAGTTGTCCACTCTAGAAACACACAGTCCACATGACTGAAACTTGCTAGCTTGGATCGGCATGACCTACTGGACTGGCATCCTATCCGGGAAGAACTCACCCCTCAGAGGTGGCCACCTACTGAGAGACTTACCCTAACCCTTCAAAGACTAGTCCTAGTAGTCTCCTTTATTGATTACTCAACGTTGATTACCCCACTTGGGAGAAAACTGATAATACATTGCTTTATTTGGAAATAGTAATTAAGAGTTTCTAAAATTCTTATCAAAGTTGGGTTTTAGAAAGAGTTTAGTATTTGTGCAAAATTGCTTGTTTAAATTTTCAAATGATTAGCTTGATTGAAATAAAAAGGAAATAGTCCTTAATTGCCTTTATAAAATGAGTGTCCATACACATTGCATTTGGCTTGCCATAGTAACCTTTTATCTTCAAATAAGTTTATGCAGGAACTTACCTGATCCTTTGCTTGATCAAACTCAAGAATCTTCCAAAGCTGACCTAACCCCGCCTGGGGTAAACACAAGTCATAAGGTTATACTCAAGCTATATTCACTTACATAAATAATCCTAGTTCAACTAATTATAATCATGACCTAATGTCCTAAGCTTTAAGACTAGATGATAAAGGCTTTTATAAAATAAGTTTAGTTTGATAAGTTAAAATAATTAGGGTTCGTAACATAATTACCAATAACTTATAGATTCAAATAATAAATCTTGAGTTTTGTTATTAATAAATAAACTAGGGTTTAATTATTGAAGAATCCTATGTCTTAGTTGATATTAATAAATGGTAATTCTTAAGTAGCAAAATAAATTATTACTACTCTCTTAATTAATAATCAATACGCATTAACAATAATAATAAATAACTTTTATTAAATTTTGATTAATAAGTATAAATAATATTTATGAACATATGGTCTACAAGGTCATTAATATTTTACTCATGTATATCAAAGGTTATATATATATATATATATATATATTATTTTTTTAATAGGAGATATCATTTATTTGGCTAATAAAATATCACTATTTCATTTAGTACTCCAATTCCAAAACTTCCTAAGAATTTCGAAATCTTTGGAGGAAAAACATAGTAATAATTTTAGTTAGGGTAATAAAATTTGCTAATCAAAATAGCCTAGGATCAACAAGGTCATGATCATAATTTTCCTATTGCTAACAAGATTCATGAGCACATACTCCAACATCAATCAATAAACTATTCTATTCAAGAACAAAGACTTAAATCCATACCTACTATCACATGGCTAAATCCCTACTAAACATAATCATACTCATGGCTTCAATAAAAATAAGAACATAAAAATCCTATTCACCAAAGGTGACATAACATCTAGCATGGTTAAACACTCATTCTCACTTAAGACATGATGAACATATATCGATTCTCAAAGAATTTCATAAAACTTAATCATGATCAATCATTCTCATGCTCCAATCTTAACCCCTTCCTACATATGTATATTCTTAATCCCCAATCATATTCTATTCTCTCTAACAACATCTAAGAGGCATGAATTCAGAATTAAAAATATGGCTAAGGAGAAATACTTGGTGAATGATTATCTCGATGAGGATTTAAGAAGGTCCACGTGCTTGAGGATCTTGAATTGTCCAAGAGAGGAGAAAGAAAACAGCCATGGTTGTAGCAACCATTTCGGCCAGAGAGAGAGAGAGAGAGAGAGAGAGAGAGAGAGAGAGAGAGAGAGAGAGAGAGAGAGAGCATTAGTAAAACATGTTAAGGGTTGAAGGGAAGATGAACAAAAGTTGTTCTTGGTTACCTTAATGATGTTCTTGAGACTTCAAAGAAAAATCTGGTTTTGATCTGATTGCAAATTTTTGTTTTCGAGATTTGATGTTATGAATTCTAGAAATGGACTCTAGGGGGTATGTAGGTGTGTTCTGGAGTTTTTGAGAGGGATTGGAGGTGTTTAGAGTGGTCTTTGGCTTGAAGAAAGGTACTGTGTGTTCTTGGTGTTTTTGGTGAAAATGGAGAGGATTAGAGGGGAATGCTGGACGAATTTTCTGAAGAGGGTTGGCCGAATGATTGAGAGAGTTCAGGGATTTAGTTTTTAGTTTAGGGAGGAAGAGAAAAATCTGGTTGTTTGAAATTCAAATGGAGAAATTTAAGGAGTGTTTTGAGGTGGAAGATATGTTAATGGTGTTTGATTGAGGGAGGTTTCTTGGAGCTGCAAATGGCCGACTGGTTTGCTGAGATTTGTTGAAATGAATGAGGCTTGAGGGAGCTATAAGGTTGGCCAAATTCCTGAGTTTAATGGTAGAAGAATCTCTGGTTATGAGGCCTAATCCAAGGGTGTTTCATGGAGCAAATGCTGGAATTTTTGAACTTCAAATGGAAGTTTGATTGGAGTGATTGTAGGAGGAATTTGAGGAGTGGCTATAGGGTCCGGTTGTACAAGGTAAGTGGAGGGGGGGGTAATGGTGTTCAGTTCATGGCTGAACAAGGATTAACTTACAGAGATTTAAGGGTGGTTTTCGGATAAGGCTTGAAGAGAACAAGGCTGGAATTTTTCTAGTTGTGGTTCGAATGGTTGCAGAATTTTCAGTGCAATTTTTTTTTTGCAATATTCCAACTGATTTGCAGAGGGTTTTGAGAGGTGTTTGAGGGTCCTTTAAGGCTAGTTTCCAGCCTTATTTAAGGAGGAAAAGCAAAGGTAATTTACTGGTTTGAAGGCAGTAGAAACAGTTTTGATTTCCGGCTGCCATGCATCAAAATTGTCTAGAATTTTTTTCTGGTTTGCACAGCTTTGTGCAGGCCGGTTTTTGTAAAAGAATTTCAGCCTTCAAGCTGAATAAATTGGCCATTTTTCTGGCAGTAATTGATTAAGGAAGATGGCTAAGATTTTTGAAGACTAGGCTGCTCAAGAATCTGGAAAAATTTTAGATTCTTTTCATGGAGGATATGAACACTACGGAGTGGAGTTTGGAGGCTCAACCATGGAGATTAATTTCTCTTGGGAACCTTCCTTAACACCTTCCCTATTTTCAGTCCAATCTCCAACCTCTAAGAATCATTTTCGAAATTTCAAAGGCCAAGAATCCTTGCTAAATTTTCTAGAATTAAAAGTATAGATTTGGATTTGGGTAAATTTTGAACAAATTTAATTGGTAAAGAGTTTAGGGAAAGTTAGGGAATAAAAGGACATAAATCCCTCAAGAATTCTTTTTAGGACATAAGAATAGGATTAGGACATTCCCTTTATGTCTCCCTTAGGACAACACTCCTATTTTTACTTATGGAATGCAAGAGACGAAAATCCAACCTTAAATTAAAATAATTATGATAAAACTTAAATGATGGGTTTTGAACTCATGACCTTATGGATTAATTCCAAAGCTCTAACCACTAAACCACAACAACTCTTGTTCTTATTTTTTCTTTGAAATATTCTTCCTATTCAATCCTTAAGCTATCTTCCTATTTTGACTTCAAGTAAAATTATCATTTTACTCCTCCTACTCAATAAGCATAACAAAGCCTTTTAGCATATAAATCATAATTCTAAAGCACATAAAATTATTCAAAAAATATATTTATTCATGCAAAATAATATGATATGCATCCTGATCCTCTTACTCTAAGGTTGACTTTTGGTGGGGTTTCACACAAAGAGTTTAAGGCTAAAGTGGAGTATCGGATAAGTAAACTGATCAAAACCTTACGATCGGATCGTGGTAGAGAGTACCTTCTCGTTGAATTCAAGGATTACATGGTACATCAAGATAGTATCCCAGTTCTCTACACCGGGGAAACCTCAGTAGAATGGAGTAGCTGAGGGAAGGAACAAGACATTGATGGAAATGGTCCGAAGCATGATGTCTCATGCTACTCTTCTGGTCTCTTTTTGGGGATATGCCCTAGAAACAACGGCATACATTTTAAACTTGGTGCCTTCTAAGTCAATACCTGAGACGCCCTATAAGATAAGGATTGGGCTTAAGCCAAGTCTGAATCATCTCAAGATATGGGGCTGTCCAACTTATGTACTAATCAAGGGAGATAAGCTAGAACCAAGATTAGAATTGTGCTATTTTGTTGGGTATCCAAAAGGGACAAAAGAAGGTTACTTTTTTCATCCCAAGAAGCAGAAAGTACTGGTAAGTACTAATGCTAGATACTTAGAGGATGATCAAAGTACTTATATTAAAGGTTCAACAAAGCTAGAACTCAAGGAGAAGTTATCTTCGGAATCAACTTCTTCAGACCCGATTGTGGAACAAGAAAAGGCACAACCTCAAGAACCTGTACAAATGGAACTTGTCATAGTGGGAGGGTATGTAGGGTTCCAGAAAGATGGATTGAAGAGGCTTTCGAGCTGGCTCTGACCATCTGGAACAAGATTCCACTAGATACGAGGAGGCTATTGCTGATGCCAATGCAAATCTATGGTATGAAGCAATAAAAGCCGAAATTGAGTTTATGTACATCAATCAGGTTTGGGATCTTGTAGCTTCACCTGAAGGGATAAAATCTATTGGGTGTAAATGGGTATACAAGAGGAAGAGGAGAGTGAATGGGAAGGTGAAAACCTTTAAAGCTAGGCTTGTGGTGAAATGGTATACTTAGAAAGAGGGAATCAATTATGAGAAAACCTTTTCCCCGATATCCATGCTTAAGTCCATTCGTATCCTTCTTGCCACGCATATCATTATGACTACGAGATATGCAAATGGATATCAAGACGGCATTTCTTAATGGCCATCTTAGTGAAGACATCTATATGTCCCAATTGAAAGGTTTTATTGCTAAAGGCTAAGAACATATGGTTTGCAAGCTTAAGAAGTCCATTTATGGACTCAAACAGGCATCTAGAGCATGAAACATTCATTTTAACGAGGCTGTAAAGTCTTACGATTTCATTCAAAATAAGGATGAACCATGCGTGTACAGAGAATTGAAAGATATAAATGTGGTTTTTCTTGTCCTATATGTGGATGATATTCTACTCGTTGAGAATGATGTAGGGACATTATCATCTATTAAGGTTTGACTGTCTAGTCAATTTAGTATGAAGGACTTGGGAGAAGCCAGTTACATTCTCGGGATTAAGCTTCTTAGAAATAGGAAGTAGAGAATGTTAGGATTATCCCAAGCGATATACATTGAAAAGATGCTGACTAAGTTCAGTATAGACTCATACAAGGGTGCTCTAATTCTTTGTAGACATAGGTTATCTTTTTGTTCAAAGGACTGTCTTAAGTCCCAAAAAGAAAAAGACAGAATGAGTAAGTTTCTCTACGCTTCAGCTGTAGGAAGTCTCATGTACACTATGTTGTGTACTAGGCCAAATATCTACTTTGTTGTAGGCTGAGTTATCAAATATTAGTCAAATCCTAGGAAGGTTAATTAGTAAGCTGTAAAGTATATTCTCAAGTACCTCAAAGGTATGAGAGATTATATGCTGGTTTACATGGCTGATGACTTGGTTCTTATAGGATACACACACTTAGACTTCCAAGTAGATAAGGATGAGAGAAAATTCACTAGTGGATATGTCTTCACATTGTCTGGAGGAATTGTTTCATGGAGGAGTATCAAGCAATCTTGCATTGCTGACTTAACTATATAAGCTGAGAATATGTTAGCTTTAGAGGCATCCAAGGAAGCAGTCTAGCTCCAAAAGTTCCTTTCAGAACTTGGAGTTGTGCCACACATGGATAGACCGATTGTGATGTATTGCGACAACACTAGAGTAGTCTTGCAATCCAAAGAATCTAGGAACCACAAGAAGGGGAAGCACATTAAGAGAAAGTACCACCTGATCCGAGATTTCATCCAAAGATGGGAAATCGTGGTGGAAGAGATAGCTTTGAAGAACAACCTAGTAGATCCCTTCACCAAGCCTTTGATTGAGAGAGTCTTCAAGAGATACTTAGACACCATAGGGGTAGGTACCTACAGACTTTCTTAGTCTTAGAGTGCAAGTGGAAGATTGTTGGAGTGTATGCCCTCTAGACTAGGTTTCTGATGTAATTACCGAATTTATTAATAAAAGAATTTACTCTCAAAATTTATTTATGAATTTACATTTTTTTGTGCACGATTTACATTTGGAAAAGACCTATTGTGTTTAAGTAAGTAATCCATGCAAATGGTGGTCTTTCACAGTAAGGTATGAACCACGGGTTAGTTAACACACAAGCATTTGTTCTTAACCGATTGATAAGAA
Source organism: Voacanga thouarsii (assembly GCA_026120185.1). Lineage (NCBI taxonomy): Eukaryota > Viridiplantae > Streptophyta > Magnoliopsida > Gentianales > Apocynaceae > Voacanga > Voacanga thouarsii. Next base: position 781,788 of record JANUWF010001131.1, read on the forward strand.
TGGGAATCTCATCATGTTTAGGTTATTGTGTTATGAATTCTAAATGGGGAATGGTTTACCTTTTAGCCAGTAAATAGTCCACTCACTTCATAACATAAGTGTATTTCGAATACGTAGAACAGGACTTGTAATAATAGTTTTTAAAAGTACTATTTAGAAGAAACCTAGACTAATACTACTATAGTATGGATTAATACTCTACCGCTTGAGTATAAGTTGGTGGTCTGACAAAACTGGAAGCATGTACTTTGATATATTGTAGTTGAGGTTCTATCGTAGAGCCAATATACTTGTATGTTAGGTATATGTGACTAGTCAGTTAAGACAGACTTGTAGAAAATAGCTTCTGTGCTATATCACCTCTTGTAACTGTTCAAATGGTCTAAATAACTAGGGCCTTAGGGAACATGACTTGGATGTTTGCTTTAGGGTAGCTCCATTGGAAAGCAAAACTTTCCAGGAGTCATGGATCATTGGACTAGAGGTCTAAGGATGGTAGATGTCCTTTAAGGAGGTGTTAGAACACTCTTCCTCTCTAAATGTACGGCAATGCGTAGAGGGGTATTTTAGTCATTACACCTGTAGGTCGGAGACTTTGCGAACGCAACATTGTCCTTAGAGTTAATATTTCATTATGGTGATATTATAAAATATTTAAAATACAAAATATAACTATTTCTATCACAGGGGTATTTTGGTCATTTTAGTAGCCAAGGCGATATATCTTTTGGTCTTCGGAATAGCCCATAAGTCCTAATGGTTTTAGATTGAGGAATTAGTCATGTATAAAAATGGATTTTATTTTATTCAAGTAGCTTGGTTTATTTATTGGGTTAGAATAAAATAAAAGGTAAAAAAAAAAAAGAGTTATATATTAGCCCATTTGGGTTATTTAGTTAATTTAATTATTGGGCTTATGTTAGTCCAGGGATTATTAAATTGATTTAAAGGCTTAACCCAATGAATTAGGCCAAGACTTGAGGTTTATATTGGTCTATTTGGGTTATTTAATTAATATAATTATTGGGCTTGTATTAGTCTAGGAATAATTAAATTGAATTAAATGCTTAACCCAATGAACTGGGTCATAGGCCCATAGGCTTGGTTGAGGGCTTAACATGACATAGGCATTAGAGCTTCACTGATTCTACCACCTCTGTTCGATTTTGAATGCCCGGATAGTAGTCTATTATCAAGGAGTTAGGATTCAAGAGAATGAGGAGTTTTTACACGGGACGTTGTTTTTTCCTCTAGCTTTTCTTCTTCTTTCTGGAGCCTGTGTTCTTTGTGCTATTCAATAGCAAGAACAGAGACACAAAATCTTTCTGATTAATGCTTGATAGCATTCAGTCAAAAAAGGAAGATCATCTTCTTCGTCCTTAGCCTTCACTAAGCATTCAGGCACGAGTTATATTCTGGAAGACCTGAAGCATTGTGTTGATGCCCATATGAAGCCAATGGTTTGGAGACAACAGCCTAAAGAAAGGATCAGGGAACTAGAAGTGGTTCAGATCGAGTTGCCGGCACCTCCTAGACCAGCGAAAAAGCGCAGAGGTAAGGAAAAAATAAATGGCTCTTCCGCTGCTCTGTTTTTTGAACATGCTTCTGTACATTCCTTTTATTTGCCATGTTTACCTTCATCACCTAATAGGAACACCCTCAAGAACTCTTTCTAGATAGAAAAAAATAGTTTCTCAATTCAAATATCCAAAAGTTGTGTTTACAAGAGCTATAATGATATATATATATATATATATATATATATATATAGAGGCCTTACTCTAAACCAATTAGCAAACTAATCCTAACTATTAAATGACCTTAATATAAGTTTTGAGGCCTTATTACATGCCTTAAAATAGATTAAAATATAATAAAGGTTGTGAAAATTAAATTACAAAAGTAAAAAACTGAAGACAAGAAAATAGCAAAAAGTCAGGATTGGCCTCACTTGGGCATGTGCTAGTTCTGGCACATGTAGCCGGTGCCGACTGTGTTCAATCCAAGATAGAACACTGCCAGCTTCAGGTCAATATTGGTTCCATCTTTCTCGACCGGTGCTGGTTCGGCGTTGGGGTACCCTCTCCTATTCTGTTGCACTTCTATCCCTGTTCATTTGACCTCTATTTCTTCTTCTTGTGTCTCCTTGATCTTCTAAATATACTATTGGTCTTTTTAAGCTCTTCTTGATACTCTTTTAGACTTCAATCCTTGTTTAAATGCTGGCTTGATCCTTTATATGGATTATTACTTGTGTTGTGCATCTTTTGGCCCTTTCTTTTGTTGGAAAGTATGCCCTCAAAGATTGTATTTTGTGTAAATATATTTCAAATAGACCCGGTGCCCAATGGGTCCGCTGGACCTATCGCCAGGTCAACTTTGCCCAGCGAGAGTTCTTGAAAAATAGAGTTGACCTAGCGCCATGTGTTGGGTATCTCAGGCTTCTATCCTATACGGTGCAGCGGAAAATAAAACGAAATACCATCCCAGGACCCGCCTATATGTGGAAAACAAGACATAAAGATAATAAAGGTAGCAGCTTTTTCCTTTGTTTGATCGTCCGAAGAACAAAAATTTCTTCTTCAAGTTGAGGCGCGATCCAACAATCCTCTTGATCCAACTTCACGAGAGTTGAACGTCTAACCATTATAATCACAATGTGTGATTATCTCTAACAGTAATCTATATAGAGGAACACTCAAGCACCAAAATTTCCTGTGCTAGCAGAAAAGATGGTGGCTAGGGCTATTTCCACAATAATAATCGAGATAGAGAGAGAAGAGAGAAGGTTGTGTGTCGTCTAGAGTGTTCGTTAATCCAACCTCAACTAGGGTTTCAAGTATATCTATATATATATCAAAAAAATCCTGCTAAAACTGAGAATTCTAATCCTATTAGAATTCCCTAATTATAATTGGAAACATCAAGTTCTCACAATTACAACTTGGATCACAAATTATAACTAATTATAATTTGTCCACAACAACTTCTCTTTCTCTCAATCAACCCCACTATGTTGTCAAATATATATATATATATATATATAAGCGCAAAGGAGAGAGCTGTAGTATTGACATGTGTTATGTGTGAGAGGTTGACACGTGGTAGAAGAATGGCTGAGCTGATTTGCATTCTTTCACCACTTTTTCACTCGGCTTCGTTCGACATCTTTCATCATTGGCTTCTTCTTGATCTTCTTAGATATAGTGGCTTTGACACCACCGGCTACCTCTGGCTTCTCAATTCTTTACTGACATACTTTCTCTGCGAGTGGAGTGGTTTTGCAAACGCAGTAATTAATCATCTCAAAATATGCGTCGCCTCTTCGTTTCCTGTATCTTATCATTGTTTATCTTTCATCATTCGAAGAATTTGCAACGACACAAAACTCAGTAGTTCAAAATCCCAGATCTGTGCCGACTCATGACTTCCACGATTTGGTGTGTTCTTATCTTTTGCCATTCAATCGATCGTATGCCGATTTGCTTTTAATGCTCTTCGATCCTTAATCATTAACTGATGGTAAGTGTTCATTCTAGCTTTGTGACCAGATTCAGAGTTCATCATTGGGTACGTGTTCATATCTTTATTACTGTTGGTGCAATCCATAGCCTATATCAGTACCCTATATTGATTCCTTTGTTATATAATAGTACATCATTGGGTATTCATAAGCCAAAAACACAGGAACGGAGCGGAATTTGACTTTCTTTGGCAGATTTGATTATACTTTTCTGCATCCTCGGTTGTGAAAAATGTTAAAAGACAGATTCCAATTAGTCTATTTCAATGAGTTACCAAAAGGAAAAAAAAAAAACGTGTTTTATTTAGAATCATCCGATTGTGGGATACTTATAATGCTCAAAGAGCAGGAGAGATTATGAGTGTTGATTTTGTGGCCTTAGATGCAAAAGTATAAGCAGGTCTATGTTTGGCTATAGATGATATGATTATAGATAATTCATTATTGTGCTTTTGAGATAATGGTTAAAAAAAATATGAATGATGTTATATTTGTTTATATGCAACTGTCAACCCTTAATGTTATTTGTGATGTACATGCTGTTTGATGGTTACTTTTGGTTGTTATGCAGGACAATATAAGGTACTGTACGATTAGAAGCAAATTTGTTCTGGACTTTCAGAATATTATTCAAGAAGGATCTTTTTACATCATGAAAAACTTCACCCTCCAACCACCAAGGCCAACCTACAAAGTACTCGATGAGAATTTACAGATTCTCATTGATAGAAGCACATATATAGAGGAATTAAAGGACGAAATACCGCAAATACCAAGGCACAAATTCCGCTTTGTGGAGTATGAATATATTGAAGCTCATGCTGGAGATATCACACTCTTAGTTAGTAATTGATGAATGTCATAATCTTCTGTGAGGCTATCTTTATTGGTAATTGGTAATTGGTAATTATGTTCTCTGCATGCATTGTTGTACTACATACAATTTGAGTTTGTGCAATATGCATATATTGAAGCTCATGATGGAGATATCATACTCTTAGCTTGTTATTGATGAATGGCATATGCTTCTATCAGCCTCTCTTTATCTGTAACCATCTTCTTTCAGCACATTTGCCTGCCTTTTAATTTTGTTTTCTTCTTGCACTATTATTAGGTACTGTCATTCTAGAATCCACTTTTTAGCTCAAGCTTTCTTAAGATATCTGATCACCATGATTGAAGTTAAAGGAGTTTAGTAATTCTAATGATTGTTTAAGTTCATGAATTTCAATGATTGAAAGTTTCGAGGCAGTAACTGTGTGTACTACATTGTTTCTATAACACCAATAAGAAGAAGTAAAAGGCCAAGCTATACTATAGTAGACATATTTGTTCACTTTGTATAGATTTGTTTCCTTTACATTTGGAAGCCAAGAGAACCTGTGTGAATTGATATACATGTTTGCTGTGAGAATCCTATGGCAGATGCTATTGGAATGATAACAGGTGTGTCACCTATCCAACAAAGGTCCGGAATGGGAAACCATGTAGATTTACAGTTTGTCACAATCAAGAATGAGAAGTAAGAATCTGCCATGAAATTGTAAATACACATACACACAAAGATATAGAAGTCTGATTGAAGCCATTTCAAAATGCAGGGGGCAGGAGATGCGGGTGACACTTTGGGGAAGTAACGCAAATGTGATCCAGCATACAGATGTGCTTTCCTGCCAAATAGTGCAGGTGGTTGTTTTGACCTCAATGATATTGAAAAATGACCAAGGCCAACCATCAATATCCAGTAGTAGTGCAACAAAGATCTATGTCGATCTGGACTTTGCAAAAGTTGTGAGCATCAGACAGAGGTAATCTAAAAATTTGCAAAACTGTGCAAAACTGACAAATGCAGAGGTGAATTGAAATAAAGTAGATACTAATCTATGTTCTGAAAAAAATATGAAACAGCTGTGAGAAGGACCATAAAAGTGAAATCGCAATAGAGTTGTCAATAGGAAACCCTGTGTTAACTGCAAACGCACTTGAAGAAAACAAGAGAATTTTGGCCGAGTTGCATACACTGATCAATAACGGCGATAAATGGTATTGTTTTAGTTTGATTGAGAATTTGATTCATTTGTTTCTGCTACTATATTGTACAACAAAAAGCACTGAAGCAGATATATGAAAAAAAATAACACTGCTTCATTTGACTTGATGAGACAGGAGAAATCATATTACTGCAGTGTTACCCTGTTGGACATTGACACATACAATGGATGGAGGTACAATTCTTCCACAAGATGTAGAAAGAAGCTGAAAGCTTATGGAAACAAACTTTCATGTGAATCGTGCATTAGGACAGAAGATTACCCGGACACGAGGTCATTATAAATATCTACTGAAATCCATTTCCATGCCAGGATAACAAAAACAGAAAGAAATAAATGCCTAATATCTTTTTACTGCAGGTATCGACTGGAGGCCATTGTTGGTGACCACACAGCCTAAGGGCGATTTATTTTCTTTGATAGAGATGTTGAGAAGATTGTAGGGATACAAGCAAGTGAACTAGCCCTCACCATATCGTAGGTATATCCATTTAATATTCAAAAGAAAAGGTATAGTTAGAGTGTCCCTCAAAACTGAATATTGTCATATAGGAGAGACTGCATGATGCCATACCTGGACCATTGAAGAATATGATAGGCAATGCATATATTTGCCAAGTGAGATTCAATGAGCAAACAAGAGGATTGCCAAGAGAGAGTTTTACTGTGAATCGAGTTCATTATATGTCGGATATTGTTCTGAAAAAAGAAACAAACAAAGGTTAGTAACATGAAGGTTATCCCTATGACTGCATACCAAATAAACAAAATTATATATACTGCGTGACATTTTACATGCAAAAACCGTGCAAGCTGCTGGGGAATACGGAACAGACGTAGAAATAAGAAAAGTTGATAGTGTGGAACAACTTAAAACACCCAGTAAAAAAGGCACAAAACGAGAACGCATTGCACGGTACGAAAACCAAATGCCACCAGTGATTCTCCTATACATATTTAAATTCTGACTACAACATTTTCTTTTATAGGCGATCGCCATGAGCAACGAACAAAGAGATGGCAGACGCCGAAATAAACAAGAGATTGAAATCTGACTAATTAAATAATAGAAGAGAGACAAATTGCAGCATTATAGACATAATATTTTGTTATTATGATTGAATATTTAGAACTTTATCTACAATTTTAATTTCTCCTGTTACTTAATTTACAACAGATATTTACTTAGAAGAATCCTTAGAATTGTTTTAACCTGCTTAGATGATGTTATTAGATGACCATGGTACATGATGTTTGTTAAATTCACTTTTAAATTGATGAACTCTTCTGATGTTGTGATACTGTTGTGGCTTATGAATTGGTCTGCCTTCACTTCTTCGTGCACAATCTTTTCAGGTAGATGAAGAACATAAAACAGAGACCAAAATAAACAAACAGGTGGTTGAGTCTCAAACAAGTAACAGACTGAAATCTTACCAAAGAAACAATATTGAGGATCAAAGAGCAGCACTGTGGAACATGCTGCAGAATTATATGGAAAAAAAATATTTTGTTATTATGATTGGATATTGTAGTTACAGTAATCTTTTCATATTCTCATTTCTCTACAAAACAACAATTGCATAGTATAAGATGCATAAGATGCTGCATGGTTCTAATTGCAATATTTTCTTTTATAGGAGGCAGAAGACAGCAATAAACAAACAGTTAGCGGACTCTCAAACAAAGAAGAGATCAAAATCTTTCCAGAGAAACAAAATCAAAGGATTAAAGAGCAGCAGTGTGGAAGATGCTACAGATCAAAAAGCATGGAACAGAGATAGAAATACACACACAGGTGCTAGACTCTAAAAAATAAAGAAGAGGTTTAAATCTTACCAAAGAAATAAAAATAGGGGATCAAATAGTAGCATTGTGGAAGATGGTGTAGAATAATCTAAAAAAAGTAATCGTTATTATGCCTGGCCAAATGAGAGGGGGAAAAACATCCTCGGTGTATCCTATGACAACCCGTGGAGATTTTTGCTTGATTGAACTCGGAAAAAAAAATTGTGTATTTGCTGTTTGTATTCTAACTCTATTACAAGTTTCATATAAGTGAGTTTGTAAGTTCAGACCTCAATTGTCTACTGTGTTTGGTTTGCAATAAAGCTACGACTTTGTTCGATATTATTAAACTTTTGTCACATACTTCTGCAATTTTCACCTAAATTTATGTTCTGGAATGAAGAGCAATGAAAGGTGAAATTATACATCTTTGACATAAATGTCTTTTCCCTTATTTGAACTTTAGCACATCCTTGAATGCTAGATTTCCATATGCAAATTTCTTTGCCTTTATATCAGAATAATGTTATATGCAAATTTCCAAAACATCAAATTTCCATACACAAATTTCTTAATGAAGAAGATAATGTTTCCATATACAAATTTCTTTGTAGAATTTGATGATGTTTTATTTATTCAATTTTCGATCACATTTTCTTTATTAGGGGCTACCCTAAGCATCTTCAGAACATTAAATTGTTTAACATATAAGGACAATTTTGACAGCAAAGAGATAAGGCGGCTTCGTAATTGACTCACTTTAGACAAGTATTGCTCGATTTTCAGTAATAGAGAAACAGAGGAACTAGCATTGTTGACTGAAGACTGAAACATAAGGGATGTTTGAATTTGTCTCTACGATTCAATGGAAAACCCAAATCAATGCTGCCTTTTAATTTCTTTCTGATGCAACCACTGAAGCATTCTTCAAAAATTATTTCACACGTCATATGCTGTAAAACCATTTTTCTCTAACAAAATATGAAACTTTCTGACCTTTTCACCTCCTGATCGCCCTTTGAAGTCTTGCAAGAAATAGAAAAGCATTTCAAGATCAAAATGAAATGAAATGAAAGCAAAATTCATCACACATTTACAGAAGAAGATTGATTCGGGTTGCACTCGAGAAGAGTTTACATTATATATATAGTAAAATAACTACGATGATGGCATATCATCACCGCTACAATATATCATGTAACCATTAAAAAAAAAATAAACATGACTAAATATTCAGGAAATTTCAACATCTTAAGTCTTTCTAATGAAATCAACCACTTCAGTAGCCTCTGCAAAAGAACTTTCCATATCCACCATTTCAACATTGTAGTACAGCCAAATAGAATTTTTTGGATCTATTGGCAACTGAAACTTCCGTTTGCCAGTATAGTGCTTGAACAATTCCTTATGAGTGTGGTACTGATTTCCAGATTCAACAATAGCAACAGTAAATGGTTGATAGAACTTTACATATGAAACTATTTTACGGTCAATCTCTCCAGCCTCCAAATATTCTTCATTCAATAACATGATTGATAATGGACGTTATAATCTATGCACATGGAATACCCAGGGATGAGAATCAATCCACCAATTGCATCTGGTCGCACACTCACTTATCACAGTTGTAGATATTGGAATAAAAATTTCAACGTACTCATCACACTCATATGTTGTAGCATGCAAAACCATTCGGACTTTATTTGCTCGCCTATCAGGTAAGGCCAAATATGGTTTATGTGACTGCAGCTGCTCTGTTGATAAAACTATTGTTTCTGCAATAAAGGGTTGAACACTTGGCTTGCCAACTAATGTATGTTTGATAGGCATGCCATTGTATAACTCCATATTAAAATGAAACCAAAAGGACGACAAACAATGAACACCTCTCCGTAAATATCTATATATTTATAGGCAAATAGATTACTCACATAATGAATGCGTGACTCTACCAATTTTCGAAGATATAATTTTAAAAAAAAACTATTTCCTGCATTATTTGTCCGCAACCAAAAGACCTTTCAAATCCCAATTATTTATTCAATGAATACCGCAGGATTGATCCTTTTATATCAATCATCATATTTAAAAGACCAAGTCATTTCACATCAAAACGTATTTAATAAATACTACACGATGCAATTCCGATAACTGAATCAGCATTCAGGTTAATTCCATAGTTATCAACATGAAATCCAAGAAATGACCCCTTGTCTTATTTATTTAATGAATTTGACGAGATTCATTCTACACAATTTGGATTATGGCTATTGTAGCTCTGCGGGATCTGTGCATCAATAAATGGTATAATGCAAATTTGAATTTCACAAAGCACATGGAAAAGCTAAATAAATAATTGATGTAACATCAAATAAAAAACCGCCCTCAATAGCTTTTTCCACAACTACCAAATCTAAGCAAACAATATTAAATAGTATTCCAAATGCTACAAATTTGAAACCGCAGCCACCTGAACATTACAATACAAACCATACAGATTAACACTCAGCGACGTCCAAATATCAATGTCCACCTTCAACAACCCAAGTGCCGAAGCTAACTTACATATCCGTAAGCAATCTATTTTTGCATGGAGCTCTTTTGCTAAGAACAAAAATAATACTTGAATGAAATGTTTTTTACTACTATCAATACACTTTGATTAATATGATGTATGAATTTATGCAGATTCATTACAACATAACAATGCAAAAGAAAATAGATTATGAAGAAAGGAAGCCTTGAACATCAAAAGGAAACATCCTTATTCTAAACAAAGTAATAAAAGAAAAAGAGATCCAATATCAGAAAACATCTCTTCTACTGACCTACAATTGCAAGACATAGAGAATACAGGTAATGATTCTTATTAATAGAATACTTTTCATCAAAATTTTGTTACAGTTATACAATTCACACTGAATAACAAATACAGCTAGGCAAGCAGTGATGCATAGAAAAAGGAGGATTGATATACGTAGAGTAAAGCAAAAGGTCCATTCCCAGAACTCTAAAAAGCATGATGCAGCCTACACAACCACTTCAATGAGTATTCAAACAGGTAACATTCATACCACAATTCTTTTAATTATATGTTATATATTATGGGTAATATTAAACTGTAGCATTTGATTGTTGATATCAGGTCCTCACACAATCTATGTACTGTATACTACAAATAATAGCTAACTAATTGCATATTTCATATCAAAACAGATTCTTCAATAACACATGTGCTATATTATGGACCTCCTACACTTCAATGCACGCATTGTGATGCAATATTCTGGGAGCAAGAGAAAATCAAAGGGCAGCCAAAAAGATTATATCTAAAATTCAAATTATGTTGTAAACAAGGAAGAGTCCAACTGGCAAAAAGGAGACATCCACCTGAGCCTCTAAAGAGTCTGCTGACAGGAGTAACCAACAAAAAATCAAGGACATTTCTGGAAAATATCAAAGCATACAACTCAATGTTCTCAATGACTTCTATGGGTGCAAAAGTTGATGACCAAGTGAATGAAAGATCTGGACCGTATATTTATAGAATCAATGGTGTAAATTATTATAGACTTGGGTCATTAATACCGACAGATGGATCAGAAGTACATTTTATCTAGCTCTATTTTCATGATACAAAATGAGGTCCACAACAGAATTCAAGCAGTGAACAAAAGGCAGCATAACATGAAAATAAGAGCCGACATCACACAAGAACTCATATCAATGCTGGATACTTCTAATGAGTTGGTTAAAGTGTTTCGAATGGCTAGAGATAAATACTCCTCAGGAGAAATACCCAATTTCAAAATCAGATTGCATCACAGCAGAAATCTCACAGGAAGACAATATGATGCACCAAGAGCATTAGAAATTGTGGCTCTAATTGTTGGGAATCTGAATAAAACAACAAAAGATCGCGACATCATTATTGAGATGAAATCTGGAAGTCTACAATGAATAAGCTATTTACATCATTCTTTCATGGCTATGCAATATCCATTACTTTTTCCATATGGAGAAGATGGATATCATCCAAAAATCAATTACGTACAAGATGGACACCACAAAAAACCCAAGAGATCATATGTAACAATGAGGGAATACTATGCACATGTACTTCAATACAGGTACACTGAAGCAGCCACTTTGATTTACTCAGGAAGACTATATCAGCAATTCATTGTAGATGCTTATACATGCATTGAACATGCAAGGCTAAAATGGATTTCAGCAAATCAAGGAAACTTGCAAACAAAATTATATAGAAATGTACAAGATGCAATTGACCGTGGTGATACGGATTCAAGAAAGATTGGGAAAAGAACAATACTACCATCAACATTCACTAGTGGTCCTCGGTATTTGGCTCAGAACTATCAAGATGCTATGGCACTATGCAGATTCTTTGGTAACCCGGATCTATTCATCACATTTACTGCCAATCCTAATTGGCCAGAAATAACAGACCTCTTAAATGAGATACCTGGCCAACGACCAGAAAACCGGCCTAAAATTGAGGTTCGAGTATTCAAGATGAAACTTGATGATATGATCAATGACATATTAAAGAACAAAATTTTTGGCCAACTAGATTCAGGTATGTTACTCAAAACAAAGATATTTCCAACATTTTACCTTTACAAATTATAAGTGTATTCGTTTTAACTTACCTTTTACTTTTGTAAAATAGTTGCATACACAATTAAATTTCAAAAACGAGGACTACCACATGCACACATCATCATTTGGCTACATTAAAACTCAAAGAAAAAGTCCCCTGAAGAAATAGATAACATAATATCTGCTGAAATTCTTGATCTATTTACTGATTTCATTGCCTACAAGAGTGTGGTAGAATTTATGATGCATGGGCCATGTGGAATTGGATACTAGAACTCACCATGCATGGTACAAGGTAATACTTTCTTCAATGAGCTAATATCTAAATAATAGTACATACTGCTGGATAAAAACCAATACATTTATTTTTAACACAGGACATTGTTCAAAGCATTTTTCTAAGCGTTTCCATAACACAACATCAATTGATGAATCAGGATATTGTATCTACAGAAGACGAGATAAATCTATAACCATTGAGAAGAATGGATTCTTCCTCGACAATAGATTTGTAGTACTATACAACCTTCATTTATTACTGAAATACCAAAGCCATATTAATGTTGAAATATGCAGTCAATCAAAAGCCATTAAATATTTATTTAAATATCTCAACAAAAGTCTAAATAAAACAACAGCAGTCATAGAGAAAACCCAAGTTGAAAACAATATGCACGTTGAATCAGAAGCGCAGAATTTGAATGAAGTCAAAACATTTTTAGATTGTAGATACATATCAGCGTGGGAAGCATCCTGGAGAATATATGAGTTTGATATTCAATTTCGAACACCAGCAGTCTAGAGATTGGGGTCCCACCTTCATGAAGAGCAGAATATCATATTTAATGATAACAGTTGTCTTCCTAATATTGCAATGACTGAAGATGCAAAGAAGATAATATTTCCAGAATGGTTTGAAATGAAAAAGGCAGACTCAAATGTAAGAAAGTTGAAGTATGCAGAATTCCCACAGCATTATTGCTGGTACAGAACAAAAAAAGTATGAAAAAGAGGAAAACCAAAAAGTGAATTAGACGGATCACCTTCGCACATCTAGCCTCAGGAGAAAGATACTATATGCGAATGTTACTTAACCATGTCCCTGGTCCTAGAAGCTACGAAGAAATTAGAACATATGATGGGAAAATATATTCAACTTTCAAATAGACATGCTATGCAAGAGGTCTACTGCAAGATGATAGAGAATGGCACGAAACAATTGATGAAGCAGCTCAATAGGCAACAGGATTGCAACTACGTGATTTATTTGTCACAATTCTTATTTTTTGTAACGTTGCAGATGTGAAGAATCTCTGGGAAGTAAATTGGCCAAAAATCAGTGATGATATTGAATACAGACAGAGAAAAGTCCTTGGATTTCCGTCTTTACATCTCTCAGAAGATCAGGTCAAAAGCTATACCTTGAGAGAATTACAAATTCTACTTCAAAAATAAGGCCGAAGTCTAGAAGAAATAGAAGGAATGCCTTTGCCAAATGAAGAGTTGCTGAAGGATCTACAAAACACATGCATAAGAGAAGAAATCATGTATGATACAAATATCCTGAGAGCAGAACATGAAGTTATGTATGCACAATTAAATGCAGAACAAAAAGATATATATGAAAAGGTCATAAATGCAGTTGATGATAATAAAGGGAAGCTCTACTTCTTATCCGATTATGGAGGCACGGGCAAAATATTTCTCTACAAAACAATTGTCAACAAGCTCAGATCAAGATCATAGATAGTATTTGCAGTAGCATCATTAGGTACTACTTTCTTATACACCCCCCAAAATTATTTAATTGTCAATCACATTGTAACATCTTCTTTGCTAATGCATCGATTTTATTATACATTGTGATTTACAACGTTGAATAGGGATTGCATCATTACTACTACCAGGTGGAAGGACGGCTCACAGCAAATTCAAAATTCCATTGGTAACCTCAGAAGACTCTACATGCTCAATAAAAAAAAATACTCAACTTGCAGAATTAATTAGAAGAGCATTACTTATAATTTGGGATGAAGCTCCTATGAATTCAAAATATGTTTTTGAGACTGTGGACAAAACACTTAAAGACATACAAAGAACGGCAAAAAATTTCAATGAGAACAAGCCTTTTGGAGGCAAATTAGTACTATTAGGGGGAGATTTCCGACAGATTCTTTTGGTTGTACCAAAAGGTTAAAGAGCTGATATAGTGAATTTGACACTTAATCAATCAGAGATATGGAATCACTGTGAAGTCCTTACACTATCCGAGAACATGAGGCTTAAAGAAGGAAATGGGTTAGAACAATCAGAGGCTGAAGAATTAACATCTTTTGCCAACTGGATATTGAGAATAGGAGATGGTATAGAACGTGCAAAGTGTAGAGGGAATGATAATAAACCTACATGGATCAAAATCCCAAGCAACTTGATGCTAGAATCAAATGGTGATCCAGTGGAAACAATCTTCAACTCTACTTATCCAAATTTTCAAGAGAGGTACATAGATCCTAGCTACTTGATGGAGAGAGCAATCTTAACACCAAGAAATGAAACAGTTGCAGAGTTGAATAATTTTGCTTTGGATAAAGTACAAGGATCTATTACTGAATATGTAAGTGCAGATAGAATAGACAATGTCATAGGCCCAATGAAAGATGCAGAAAACATGTATCCAACAGAATACCTCAACAGCATCAGTTTCCTAGGTATGCCTGATCATGTTTTACAAATTAAAAATAATGTGCCTATTATGCTACTGAGGAATGTCAACCCAGGAAATGGATTATGCAATGGCACAAGGCTGATTGTGACACAAACAACTAAAAGAGTTATTGAGGCACGTATCATTTCAGGCTCAAAAATAGGAGCCAAAGTATGTATTCCAAGAATAGATATGTCTTCGACAGATTCAAAGATTTCTTTCACAATGATAAGAAGGCAATTTCCAGTGAACATATGCTATGCAATGACGATCAACAAAAGCCAAGGACAAACTTTGTCGACTGTTGGACTGTACTTACCAAAACCTGTGTTTTCTCATGGACAATTGTATGTTGCGCTTTCAAGAGTCAAATCGCCAAGAGGAATAAAAATCATAACACACGAAGATGACATAGAATTCAAGTCATATACACAGAACATAGTCTATCAAGAAGTATATGATCGACTACCAAAGGTAACTTTAAATTGTAATTTTCCAGATTCCTACACTTCCAACTCTAAATTCACATATTAATTCTAACAAACAAAATATCTATTCTTAAATTCAGGTTGCAAAACACACATGATATGATCCAGTAAACAGCAGCTCCAGAATAATAAAGAGTATAGATAAAGCAATGCAGTTAGAGGAAAAAAGTACACTGTGCACAGAATTGCCGTAAAGTCAACTTTATAAAATAAATTCTGTTATTTTTATGATTATTAATACAACATCCTTGCAAAAGCCTGAATGATTGACAAACCTGCTTATATTGAATAATTAAATTGATGTTATCAGATCTTCTTCAACTCACATACTTAATTATTGACGCGCAATATACTTAGCACACAAACATGCTTTTGTTCATGACTTTGTTCATAACTCTAACCAACTAACTGTAACTATTAAATTCCATTTCCTATAACAAGCCACAACAAAAACAAACAACAAGCTGCACAAAAACACATACACTTTATTCTATCCTAAGTAAACTCTATGTGATAATTTCACTTAAAATGAGCGAAATTAATTAACATTTGCAACTCAAACAAGCACATTTTGTTACACAAACCATAACAAAACTTCTCTAATTCAAAGATCAATTTCTAAACACATATTCAGCAATGCAATGTCTATTCTATGCCAAAATTCAGGAACAACAAAGAAATTTTCCAAAAACCCAAGCAATTCCTCAAATGTCCTTAAAAAGATGAAGAAAACTTCCCTTCTTTACTGCCAATTTATGGATGCTCCACTACTGTGCCCTCAATATTTACAATACAATTATTAAAAATCACCAAATGAAATTCTATAAATCAATCAGCATTTAACATGACAGCCAACATCTCCTATTCAATATCATCGTCCAACATGTACACATCAGCATACACCACCTGTAAAGAACAAAACACAATGTTAAAATGTATACTAGATATTCATACAAAATAGGCCACAAAGAGCTGGTCTTTTAACAATTTACTATGTAAAATAGGACCATGGTTAATCAAAAAATTAGTCCAAATAGGCAAGTTAAGCATTATTTAATAGATGGTTTGTATTTTAAGTAACCAAATCTAATTTTAAAGTTTTTCAATAGTTTGCTTTCAGTTTTCTCAATTTCAACAACAGCTAAATGTTATTAAGTTAAAATGTCACTTAAAATGAGCAAGCCAAAAACAAAATTCCATAAGAAAAGTCACAAATCTCAACCAAACTACAGTCCAAAATTTCTGCACCTAATTATGTGTTTACTAGACAACCCAATATGCATGCCCATGAATTGTGCATCATATGTGGGCTTCTGATGGAAAACAATCGTCGCAAAACACCGAATGGTTGCCCAATCATGCTTATATTGATGCCCAATATACTTAGCACACAAACATGTTGTTGTTCATGACTTCTAACCAACTAAATCTACCTATTAAATAAGAAAATTCACAAATCTCAAACAAACTACAGTCTAAAATTCTACACTTAATTATCTATTTACTAGACAACCTAATATGCATGTCCATGAATTGTGCAACATACGTGGGCTTTTGATGGTAAACCAACGTCACAAAACATAAAATGGTTGTCCAATCATGCTTATATTGACACCCAATATACTTAGCACACAAACATTGAATTTCTCAGGTATTTGTTCTCCCTAAATCAAGATAATCCTAGATCATAAAGAATTTAAAACAAATAAGGATAAGTAAATCAATAAATTTAAGCTATTTCTTATCATCAAATAATCCTCTATTCATGAAACCAAAATGTGATTTAATAAATGAACTAATCAGCTTCAAAATTGACATAAAATGATTTAAAAATGGAAAGCAGACAACTATACAGAAAATAGTTATTAGAACATGCCATGCATAGACAAATTCATAAAACAGTATCTTCAGTTTACTTAAACTATGTGTTTTGAGTATACTCAAACATGCTTTTGTTCATGGACAAGGATATGAAGTTTCTAAGGATACCATTTGACTAGAGATTCCAGCAAAAATAGCCACAAATATCAACCAAACTTCAACTAAAAATTCTGCACTTAATTATCTGTTTAATAGACAACCCAATATGCATGTCCATGAATTGTGCATCATAAGTGGGTTTCTGATGGTAAACCATCGTTGTAAACATTGAATGGTTGCCCAATCATGCTTATATTGACGCCCAATATACTTAGCACACAAACATGCTTTTGTTCGTGACATTGTTCGTGACCTCTAACTAACTAACTGTAACTATTAAACAAAAATAGCCACAAATCTCAACCAAACTACAGTCCAAAATTCTCCACTTAATTATCTATTTACTAGACAACTCAATAAGCATGTCCATGAATTGTGCATCATACGTAGGCTTCTGATGGTAAACCATCATCGCAAAACACTAAATGGTTGCCCAATCATGCCTATATTGACGTCCAATATACTTAGCACACAAACATGCTTTTGTTCATAACTTCTAACCAACTAATTGTAACTATTAAATTCCATTTCCTACAACAAGCCCCAGCAAAAACAAACAACAAGTTGCACCAAAAACATACACTTTATTCTATCCTAAGTATACTCTATGTGACAATTTCACTTAAAATGAGCGAAATTAATTAACATTTGCAACTCAAACAAGAACATTTTGTTACACAAACCATAACAAAACTTCCCCAATTCAAAGATCAATTTCTATACACCTATTTAGCAATGCAATGTCTATTCTACGCCAAAATTTAGGAACAGCAAAGAAATTTTCCAAAAACCAAAGCAATTCCTCAAATGTCCTTAAAAAGATGAAGAAAATTTCCCTTCTTTATTGCCAATTTATGGATGCTCCTCTGTTGTGCCCTCAAAATTTACAATACAATTATTAAAAATCACCAAACGAAATTCTATAAATCAATCAGGATTTAACATGATAGCCAACATCTCCCATTCAATATCATTGTCCAACATGTAAACATCAGCACACACCACCTGTAAAGAACAAAACACAATTCTAAAATGTATACTAGATATTTCATACAAAATATGCCACAAAGAGCTGGTTTTTTAACAATTTACTATGTAAAATAGGACCATAGTTAATAAAAAAATTAGGCCAAACAGGCAAGTTTAGCATTATGTGTCACTTAAAATGAGCAAGCTAAAAACAAAATTCCATAAGAAAAGTCACAAATCTCAACCAAACTGCAGTCCAAAATTCTGCACTTAATTATGTGTTTACTAGACAACCTAATATTCATGTCCATGAATTGTGCATCATACGTGGGCTTCTGATGGTAAACCATCATCGCAAAATACCGAATGGTTGCCCAATCATGCTTATATTGACGCCCAATATACTTAGCATACAAACATGCTTTTGTTGATGACTTTGTTTGTGACCTCTAACCAACTAACTGTAACTATTAAACAAAAATAGCCACAGATCTCAACCAAACTACAGTCCAAAATTCTACACTTAACTATCTATTTACTAGACCACCCAATATGCATGTTCATGAATTGTGCATCATACGTGGGCTTTTGATGGTAAACCATCGTCGCAAAACATAGAATGGTTGCCCATTCATGCTTATATTGACGCCCAATATACTTAGCACACAACCATTAAATTTCTCAGGTATTTGTTCTCCCTAAATCAACATAATCCTAGATCATAAAGTAAGCTATTTCTTATCATCAAATAATCCTCTATTCATGAAACCAAAATGTGATTTAATAAATGAACTAATCAGCTTCAAAATTGACATAAAATGATTCAAAAATGGAAAGAAGACAAATATACAGAAAATAGTTATTAGAACATTCCATGCACAGACAAATTCATAAAACAGTATCTTGAGTCTACTTAAACTATGTGTTTTGAGTATACTCAAACATGCTTTTGTTCGTGGACCAACATATGAAGTTTCTAAGGATACCATTTGACTAGAGATTCCACTTAAGAAGTTTCTCTGCCTATCAACATGAGAAGCAGCCTGTTGTAACTTATTATCATTATAACATGAATGTTTCAATTCTGGGGTTTTTAACTTATTTCAAAAGTCAGTGTGAAGTGCTTTTCTCTTTTTAGCTATCCTCTCTTTTTCCTATGTTACATACCTTTTTGACATATTTAATACTAAGTATGCAGCACTGAAACCATTTACAAATTTATGGCCAAATACCTTAGCAAAATTCCCTTCTCCTTTCGTACTCTACAATTAAAAACATATTTACATATTCAATGCTATTAATATTTTCATAAAATTGTGTATCATACGTGGGTTTCTGATGGTAAACTATCATTGCAAAGTACTAAAAAGTTCCCTAATCATGCTTATATTGACGCCCAATATACTTAGCACACAATCATTCCTTTCTTTATGACCTTGATCATGACTTCTAAACAACTAACCCTACCTACTAAACTCATGCCATAACCACTCAATAACAACAATGCAAAAACAAAATAACCAATACTCAATTACACCCAACCCAACATAAGGCTCCAAATTATAAAACAACACATTGCTATTCAAGCCTTCATTTTTAACAAGCTACAACCAAAACATAAACATCACTCCATTTCCAAAGGAACAGCAAAGAAATTTTCAAAAAACCCATCAATTCCTCAAATGTCCTAAAAAGGTTGAAGAAAACTTCCCTTCTTTACTGCCAATTTATGGATGCTCCTCTGTTGTGCCCTCAACATTTACAATATAATTATTAAAAATCACAAAACGAAATTCTATAAATCAATCAGCATTTAACATGACAGCTAACATCTTCTATTCAATATCATCGTCCAACATGTACACATTAGCATACACCACCTGTAAAGAACAAAACATAATTTTAAAATGTATACTAGATATTTCATACAAAATAGGCCACAAAGAGCTAGTCTTTTAACAATTTACTATGTAAAATAGGACCATGGTTAATCAAAAAATTAGGCCAAATAGGCAAGTTAAGCATTATTGAATAGATGGTTTGTATTTTAAGCAACCAAATCTAATTTTAAAGTGTTTCAATAGTTTGCTTTCAGTTTTCTCAATTTCAACAACTGTTAATTGTTATTAAGTTAAAATGTCACTTAAAATGAGCAAGCCAAAAACAAAATTCCATAAGAAATGTCACAAATCTCAACCAAACTACAGTCCAAAATTCTGCACCTAATTATGTGTTTACTAGACAACCTAATATGCATGTCCATGAATTGTGCATCATACGTGGTCTTCTGATGGTAAACCATCGTCACAAAACACCGAATGGTTGCCCAATCATGCTTATATTGACGCCCAATATATTTAGCACACAAACATGCTGTTGTTCATGACTTACAAAATTCTACACTTAATTATCTGTTTACTAGACAACCCAATATGCATGTCCATAAAATGTGCATCATACGTGGGCTTTTGATGGTAAACCATCATCGCAAAACACCAAATGGTTGCCCAATCATGCTTATGTTGACGCCCAATATACTTAGCACACAAACATTGAATTTCTCAGGTATTTGTTCTCCCTAAATTAAGATAATCCTAGATCATAAAGAATTCAAAACAAACAAGGATACGTAAATCAACAAATTTAAGCTATTTCTTATCATAAAATAACCCTCTATTTATGAAACCAAAATGTGATTTAATAAATGAATTAATCAGCTTCAAAAATGACATAAAATGATTAAAAAATGCAAAGAAGACAAATATACAGAAAATAGTTATTAGAACATGCCATGTAAAGAAAAATTCATAAAACAGTATCTTCAATCTACTTAAACTATGTGTTTTGAGTATACTTAAACATGCTTTTGTTCATGGACAAGGATATGAAGTTTCTAAGGATACCATTTGACTAGAGATTCCAGCAAAAATAGCCACAAATCTCAACCAAACTACAGCTCAAAATTCTACCCTTAATTATCTGTTTACTAGACAACCCAATATGTATGTCCATGAATTGTGCATCATACTTGGGCTTCTGATGGAAAACCATCGTCGCAAAACACCGAATGGTTACCCAATCATGCTTATATTGACACCCTATATACTTAGCACACAAACAGGCTTTTGTCGATGACTTTATTCGTGACCTCTAACCAACTAACTGTAACTATAAAACAAAAATAGCCACAAATCTCAACCAAACTACAGTCCAAAATTCTCCACTTAATTATCTATTTACTAGACCACCCAATATGCATGTCCATGAATTGTGCATCATACGTGGGCTTCTGATGGTAAACCATCGTCGCAAAACACCGAATGGTTGCCCAATCATGCTTATATTGATGCCCAATATACTTAGCACACAAACCTGCTTTTGTTCATGACTTTGTTCATAACTTCTAACTAACTAATTGTAACTATTCAATTCCATTTCCTACAACATGCCCCAGCAAAAACAAACAACAAGATGCACAATAAACATATACTTTATTCTATCCTAAGTATACTCTATGTGATAATTTCACTTTAAATGAACGAAATTAATGAACATTCGCAACTCAAACAAGAACATTTTGTTACACAAAGCATAACAAAACTTCCCCAATTCAAAAATCAATTTCTGAACACCTATTTAGCAATGCAATCTCTATTCTACGCCAAAATTCAAGAACAGCAAAGAATTTTCCAAAAACCAAAGCAATTCCTCAAATGTCCTTAAAAAATTGAAGAAAACTTCCCTTCTTTACTGCTCATTTATGGATGCTCCTTTATTGCGCCCTGAACATTTACAATACAATCATTAAAAATCACCCAATGAAATTCTATAAATCAATCAGGATTTAACATGACAGCCAACATCTCCCATTCAATATCATTGTCCAACATGTAAACATCAGCATACACCACCTGTAAAGAACAAAACATAATTTTAAACAAACTAAAGTACAAAATTCTGCACTTAATTATCTGTTTACTAGACAACCCAATATGCTTGTCCATGAATTGTGCATTATACGTGGGCTTTTGATGGTAAACCATCGTCGCAAAACATAGAATGGTTGCCCAATCATGCTTATATTAACGCGCAATATACTCAGCACACAAACATTGAATTGCTCAAGTATTTGTTTTCCCTAGATCAAGATAATCCTAGATCATAAAGAATTCAAAACAAATAAGCATAAGTAAATCAACAAATTTAAGCTATTTCTTATCATAAAATAACCCTCTATTCATGAAACCAAAATGTGATTTAATGAATGAACTAATCAGCTTCAAAATTGACATAAAATGATTAAAAAATGCAAAGAAGACAAATATACAGAAAATAGTTATTAGAACATGCCATGCAAAGACAAATTCATAAAACAGTATCTTTAATCTACTTAAACTATGTGTTTTGAGTATACTCAAACATGCTTTTGTTCATGGACAAGGATATGAAGTTTCTAAGGATACCATTTGACTAGAGATTCCAGCAAAAATAGCCACAAATTTCAACCAAACTACAACTCAAAATTCTGCCCTTAATTAACTGTTTACTAGACAACCCAATATGCATGTCCATGAATTGTGCATCATACTTGGGCTTCTGATGGAAAATCATTGTCGCAAAACACCGAATGGTTACCCAATCATGCTTATATTGACACCCAATATACTTAGCATACAAGCATGCTTTTGTTGATGACTTTGTTTGTGACCTCTAACCAACTAACTGTAACCATTAAACAAAAATAGCCACAAATCTCAACCAAACTACAGTCCAAAATTCTCCACTTAATTATCTATTTACTAGACCACCCAATATGCATGTCCATGAATTGTGCATCATACGTGGGCTTCTGATGGTAAACCATCGTCGCAAAACACCGAATGGTTGCCCAATCATGCTTATATTGATGCCCAATATACTTAGCACACAAACCTGCTTTTGTTCATGACTTTGTTCATAACTTCTAACTAACTAATTGTAACTATTCAATTCCATTTCCTACAACAAGCCCCAAAGAAAAACAAACAACAAGTCGCACAATAAACATATACTTTATTCTATCCTAAGTATACTCTATGTGACAATTTCACTTTAAATGAACGAAATTAATGAACATTCGCAACTCAAACAAGAACATTTTGTTACACAAAGCATAACAAAACTTCCCCAATTCAAAAATCAATTTCTAAACACCTATTTAGCAATGCAATCTCTATTCTACGCCAAAATTCAAGAACAGCAAAGAATTTTCCAAAAACCAAAGCAATTCCTCAAATGTCCTTAAAAAATTGAAGAAAACTTCCCTTCTTTACTGCTCATTTATGGATGCTCCTTTATTGCGCCCTGAACATTTACAATACAATCATTAAAAATCACCCAATGAAATTCTATAAATCAATCAGGATTTAACATGACAGCCAACATCTCCCATTCAATATCATTGTCCAACATGTAAACATCAGCATACACCACCTGTAAAGAACAAAACACAATTTTAAACAAACTAAAGTACAAAATTCTGCACTTAATTATCTGTTTACTAGACAACCCAATATGCTTGTCCATGAGTTGTGCATTATACGTGGGCTTTTGATGGTAAACCATCGTCGCAAAACATAGAATGGTTGCCCAATCATGCTTATATTAACGCGCAATATACTCAGCACACAAACATTGAATTTCTCAGGTATTTGTTTTCCCTAGATCAAGATAATCCTAGATCATAAAGAATTCAAAACAAATAAGCATAAGTAAATCAACAAATTTAAGCTATTTCTTATCATAAAATAACCCTCTATTCATGAAACCAAAATGTGATTTAATGAATGAACTAATCAGCTTCAAAATTGACATAAAATGATTAAAAAATGCAAAGAAGACAAATATACAGAAAATAGTTATTAGAACATGCCATGCAAAGACAAATTCATAAAACAGTATCTTTAATCTACTTAAACTATGTGTTTTGAGTATACTCAAACATGCTTTTGTTCATGGACAAGGATATGAAGTTTCTAAGGATACCATTTGACTAGAGATTCCAGCAAAAATAGCCACAAATCTCAACCAAACTACAGCTCAAAATTCTGCCCTTAATTAACTGTTTACTAGACAACCCAATATGCATGTCCATGAATTGTGCATCATACGTGGGCTTCTGATGGAAAATCATTGTCGCAAAACACCGAATGGTTACCCAATCATGCTTATATTGACGCCCAATATACTTAGCATACAAGCATGCTTTTGTTGATGACTTTGTTTGTGACCTCTAACCAACTAACTGTAACCATTAAACAAAAATAGCCACAAATCTCAACCAAACTACAGTCCAAAATTCTCCACTTAATTATCTATTTACTAGACCACCCAATATGCATGTCCATGAATTGTGCATCATACGTGGGCTTCTGATGGTAAACCATCGTCGCAAAACACCGAATGGTTGCCCAATCATGCTTATATTGATGCCCAATATACTTAGCACACAAACCTGCTTTTGTTCATGACTTTGTTCATAACTTCTAACTAACTAATTGTAACTATTCAATTCCATTTCCTACAACAAGCCCCAGCAAAAACAAACAACAAGCTGCACAATAAACATATACTTTATTCTATCCTAAGTATACTCTATGTGACAATTTCACTTTAAATGAACGAAATTAATGAACATTCGCAACTCAAACAAGCACATTTTGTTACACAAAGCATAACAAAACTTCCCCAATTCAAAAATCAATTTCTAAACAACTATTTAGCAATGCAATCTCTATTCTACGCCAAAATTCAAGAACAGCAAAGAATTTTCCAAAAACCAAAGCAATTCCTCAAATGTCCTTAAAAAATTGAAGAAAACTTCTTTACTGCTCATTTATGGATGCTCCTTTATTGCGCCCTGAACATTTACAATACAATCATTAAAAATCACCCAATGAAATTCTATAAATCAATCAGGATTTAACATGACAGCCAACATCTCCCATTCAATATCATTGTCCAACATGTAAACATCAGCATACACCACCTGTAAAGAACAAAACACAATTTTAAACAAACTAAGGTACAAAATTTTGCACTTAATTATCTGTTTACTAGACAACCCAATATGCTTGTCCATGAGTTGTGCATTATACGTGGGCTTTTGATGGTAAACCATCGTCGCAAAACATAGAATGGTTGCCCAATCATGCTTATATTAACGCGCAATATACTCAGCACACAAACATTGAATTGCTCAGGTATTTGTTTTCCCAAGATCAAGATAATCCTAGATCATAAAGAATTCAAAACAAATAAGCATAAGTAAATCAACAAATTTAAGCTATTTCTTATCATAAAATAACCCTCTATTCATGAAACCAAAATGTGATTTAATGAATGAACTAATCAGCTTCAAAATTGACATAAAATGATTAAAAAATGCAAAGAAGACAAATATACAGAAAATAGTTATTAGAACATGCCATGCAAAGACAAATTCATAAAACAGTATCTTTAATCTACTTAAACTATGTGTTTTGAGTATACTCAAACATGCTTTTGTTCATGGACAAGGATATGAAGTTTCTACGGATACCATTTGACTAGAGATTCCAGCAAAAATAGCCACAAATTTCAACCAAACTACAGCTCAAAATTCTGCCCTTAATTAACTGTTTACTAGACAACCCAATATGCATGTCCATGAATTGTGCATCATACGTGGGCTTCTGATGGAAAATCATTGTCGCAAAACACCGAATGGTTACCCAATCATGCTTATATTGACACCCAATATACTTAGCATACAAGCATGCTTTTGTTGATGACTTTGTTTGTGACCTCTAACCAACTAACTGTAACCATTAAACAAAAATAGCCACAAATCTCAACCAAACTACAGTCCAAAATTCTCCACTTAATTATCTATTTACTAGACCACCCAATATGCATGTCCATGAATTGTGCATCATACGTGGGCTTCTGATGGTAAACCATCGTCGCAAAACACCGAATGGTTGCCCAATCATGCTTATATTTTTGCCCAATATACTTAGCACACAAACCTGCTTTTGTTCATGACTTTGTTCATAACTTCTAACTAACTAATTGTAACTATTCAATTCCATTTCCTACAACAAGCCCCAGCAAAAACAAACAACAAGCTGCACAATAAACATATACTTTATTCTATCCTAAGTATACTCTATGTGACAATTTCACTTTAAATGAACGAAATTAATGAACATTCGCAACTCAAACAAGAACATTTTGTTACACAAAGCATAACAAAACTTCCCCAATTCAAAAATCAATTTCTAAACACCTATTTAGCAATGCAATCTCTATTCTACGCCAAAATTCAAGAACAGCAAAGAATTTTCCAAAAACCAAAGCAATTCCTCAAATGTCCTTAAAAAATTGAAGAAAACTTCCCTTCTTTACTGCTCATTTATGGATGCTCCTTTATTGCGCCCTGAACATTTACAATACAATCATTAAAAATCACCCAATGAAATTCTATAAATCAATCGAGATTTAACATGACGACCAACATCTC
Source organism: Voacanga thouarsii (assembly GCA_026120185.1). NCBI lineage: Eukaryota > Viridiplantae > Streptophyta > Magnoliopsida > Gentianales > Apocynaceae > Voacanga > Voacanga thouarsii. The sequence goes on from JANUWF010001131.1 coordinate 808,456, forward strand.
CCATTCAATATCATTGTCCAACATGTAAACATCGAGCATACACCACCGTAAAGAACAAAACACAATTTTAAACAAACTAAAGTACAAAATTCTACACTTAATTATCTGTTTACTAGACAACCCAATATGCTTGTCCATGAATTGTGCATTATACGTGGGCTTTTGATGGTAAACCATCGTCGCAAAACATAGAATGGTTGCCCAATCATGCTTATATTAACGCGCAATATACTCAGCACACAAACATTGAATTTCTCAGGTATTTGTTTTCCCTAGATCAAGATAATCCTAGATCATAAAGAATTCAAAACAAATAAGCATAAGTAAATCAACAAATTTAAGCTATTTCTTATCATAAAATAACCCTCTATTCATGAAACCAAAATGTGATTTAATGAATGAACTAATCAGCTTCAAAATTGACATAAAATGATTAAAAAATGCAAAGAAGACAAATATACAGAAAATAGTTATTAGAACATGCCATGCAAAGACAAATTCATAAAACAGTATCTTTAATCTACTTAAACTATGTGTTTTGAGTATACTCAAACATGCTTTTGTTCATGGACAAGGATATGAAGTTTCTAAGGATACCATTTGACTAGAGATTCCAGCAAAAATAGCCACAAATCTAAACCAAACTACAACTCAAAATTCTGCCCTTAATTAACTGTTTACTAGACAACCCAATATGCATGTCCATGAATTGTGCATCATACGTGGGCTTCTGATGGAAAATCATTGTCGCAAAACACCGAATGGTTACCCAATCATGCTTATATTGACGCCCAATATACTTAGCATACAAGCATGCTTTTGTTGATGACTTTGTTTGTGACCTCTAACCAACTAACTGTAACCATTAAACAAAAATAGCCACAAATCTCAACCAAACTACAGTCCAAAATTCTCCACTTAATTATCTATTTACTAGACCACCCAATATGCATGTCCATGAATTGTGCATCATACGTGGGCTTCTGATGGTAAACCATCGTCGCAAAACACCGAATGGTTGCCCAATCATGCTTATATTGATGCCCAATATACTTAGCACACAAACCTGCTTTTGTTCATGACTTTGTTCATAACTTCTAACTAACTAATTGTAACTATTCAATTCCATTTCCTACAACAAGCCCCAGCAAAAACAAACAACAAGCTGCACAAATCTCAACCAAACTACAGCTCAAAATTGTGCATGTCCATATCCATGTCCATGAATTGTGCACAAATCTCAACCAAACTACAGCTCAAAACTGTTTACTAGACAACCCAATATGCATGTCCATGAATTGTGCATCATACGTGGGCTTCTGATGGAAAATCATTGTCGCAAAACACCGAATAGTTACCCAATCATGCTTATATTGACGCCCAATATACTTAGCATACAAGCATGCTTTTGTTGATGACTTTGTTTGTGACCTCTAACCAACTAACTGTAACCATTAAACAAAAATAGCCACAATTCTCAACCAAACTACAGTCCAAAATTCTCCACTTAATTATCTATTTCTAGACCACCCAATATGCATGTCCATGAATTGTGCATCATACGTGGGCTTCTGATGGAAAATCATTGTCGCAAAACACCGAATAGTTACCCAATCATGCTTATATTGACGCCCAATATACTTAGCATACAAGCATGCTTTTGTTGATGACTTTGTTTATGACCTCTAACCAACTAACTGTAACCATTAAACAAAAATAGCCACAATTCTCAACCAAACTACAGTCCAAAATTCTCCACTTAATTATCTATTTACTAGACCACCCAATATGCATGTCCATGAATTGTGCATCATACGTGGGCTTCTGATGGTAAACCATCGTCGCAAAAACACCGAATGGGTGCCCAATCATGCTTATATTGATGCCCAATATACTTAGCACACAAACCTGCTTTTGTTCATGACTTTGTTAATAACTTCTAACTAACTAATTTTAACTATTCAATTCCATTTCCTACAACATGCCCCAGCAAAAACAAACAACAAGCTGCACAATAAATATACACTTTATTCTATCCTAAGTATACTCTATGTGACAATTTCACTTCAAATGAATGAAATTAATTAACATTTGCAACTCAAACAAGCACATTTTGTTACACAAACCATGACAAAACTTCCCCAATTCAAAAATCAATTTCTAAACACCTATTCAGCAATGCAATATCTATTCTACGCCAAAATTCAGGAACAACAGTGAATTTTCCAAAAACCTAAGAAATTCCTCAAATGTCCTTAAAAAGATGAAGAAAACTTCCCTTCTTTACTGCCAATTTATGGATGCTCCTCTGTTGTGCCTTCAACATTTACAATACAATGATTAAAAATCACCCAATGAAATTCTATAAATCAATCAGGATTTAACATGACAGCTTACATCTCCCATTCAATATCATTGTCCAACATGTAAACATCAGCATACACCACCTGTAAAGAACAAAACACAATTTTAAAATGTATACTAGATATTTCTCAGGTATTTGTTCTCCCTTGATCAAGATAATCCTAGATCATAAAGAATCCTAAACAAATAAGCATAAGTAAAGCAACAAATTTAAGCTATTACTTATCATCAAATTATCCTCAATTCATAAAACCATAATATGATTTAATAAATTAACTCTTCAGCTTCAAAGCTGACATAAGATGCTTCAGAAATGCGAAGGAGACAAACTTACAGAAAATAGTTATTAAAACATGCCATGCACAGACAAATTCATAAAACAGTATCTCCAGTCTACTTAAACTCTATCTTTTGAGTCTATTCAACCATTCTTTTGTTCATGGACAAGCATTTGAAGTTTCTAGGGATTCCATTTGACTAGGGATTCCACTTAAGAAGTTTCTCTGGCTATCAACATGAGCAGCAGCCTGTTGTAACTCATTACCTCTTAAAAAACTTCAACCAATTACAATATGCAGTTACTTTATTGTCCTACCTAAAACCTACAACAACCAATTTCTATTCCAATTTCCTTGGCATCTCTATTACTCTACTTCGCAAATTCCACATGCCCTATATAATTGTATTCCAGAAAATAAACCCCAATATAAAGAAAAATAAACAAAGGCAAATCTACCAAAAACATCTTCACACATTAAGTAAAACTGTTCAAAGAATGTGGTAGAACCAAGGGATCTCCTACACCATAAACATGCAGGAGGTCAGAACCTTGGAAGAACAGTTATCTTAGCAGGACACACCACATTCAATATATAGCTTGGTCATGTTGCAATAATAAAGAATAAAAAAACAAATCATACAATAAAATAACACACGAGAAAACCACATCTTCACTTAAACCAAACGATGGTCTCATTGATGTCTATGAACTCGATAAAAAACATAACAAAAAACACCCAAAAAAACCATCCGACTATAATCAAACTCTATTAATAGAATCAAGCGAAAAACGGATTACCAAAAAAAAAAAAAAACCCTTCTGCTAAAATTTATTGGAGGAAAATCACATTGATCAACGAAATCTTACCATTGAAACAGAGATAAATCCAAAGCTGATCCTATGAAATCCATCAACAAAATCTGCCTCTGCTTCTGACAAATGAACACTTCACACAAAGAATAATAAACCCCATCGCTAAAAAACATCCACATTGCATACAAACTATCCGACTCGCGTCGAAAAATAGAACAACCCAAAAGAAAAACCCTAGATCGAAGCTCAGAGAATGGAACGGAGAAAAAAAAAAAGCGAAATCACGAATACAAAATGCAAACGAAGAAGATAAACTGCTGTTAGTTATAATAAGCTCTCAGATCTGAGCAGACAGACAACAAACACAAATGACACCTGAGAGTATTCAACCATAGACAAAAAAGACGACGAAGAAAAAATGACAACAGTGAACAGATCCCCCTTACCGTTCTTACATGATGAGGATGCCAAAACAAAATTCAATCTAACTAAATCTGGAATCCAAAAGTCAATTAAATCCACCGAATTTGACCCTCTGACATAAACACATTAAAGACTTCAGAATACCGACAAAATATCCAACTTCAGCAATTCCAAGAAATATAAGCATTGAACATCCGGATCCAAAAATGGAGTACCTAATATCCATTGGACATCGCATAAAAAAAGCCCAAAACAAAATGACCTTAAAAAGCCCAACAATTAATTCACAAATAATTTAATGTCCTGCTTTTTAAAAAAAAACCCTAAAAAAAATTGAATTTGAAAACAAATAGCAATTATATATTAGACACACACATATATATATATATATACACACACACACACACACATTTAATATTAATAGATGAAATTTGAACACAAAAAATTATTTTTCAAGGAGATTCCAAATTGCAAATTCCACCAATTCTAAGCATATTCCAATTCTTATAAAAAAAAGGTTTCAAAAAATGATAATCAAATGAAAATTGAAACGAAAAAAAAAAAACTGAAACATTAGATATCATGATAACATAAAACCTTCACTTAAAACCAAAAAATTAACCACACACACACACACACACACACACACACACACACACATCATATTTAAAACATTAAAATCTGAAAATATCTATATAAAAAAATATTACATCACAAAACTCAATAATAACATTTTCCAACAAATTTGAAATACTCATAATGCTCATAATAATTTAGCTGCAACTAAAAAAAAAAAAAAAGAATCTATAGAAACATAAAACAATTAAATTAACATAATACTTTTTATATACAAATTCAAACTTCTCATATTATTACAAATCCTTAAAATCTATTAGAATTTTTTTTTAAAAAAAAAATTACTTATCCCGAGCAACGCTCGGGCCTACGCCCTTGTAACATCTTAAGTATATAATCCTCTATTGTGTGTGACCTATTAGGTTTCCCAGTCAATTGGTAGAGAACATGAATGAATCCAAACGTCTTTGAGATTAATAATCCATAATTAATTAGAATTAATCCTATTAATTCTAATCAGGATTGGTTTATTAATTTATCAATTAATAAACCCATATTCCCAAATCATGAGCGGTATCTAGCAACACATCATGACCACCTAAGAGTCCAGGAAGTCAAGTGGCTTGACATGAACCCTTCAATAACAAATTTCAGTGCAATTAACTCCTTTCACCATAAAGGATTGACATTCATAGAGCATGCATACGGGTATGAAAATGGAAGAACAAAAACATGAATAACAGATCATTGGAGCAGCATGGTAGGATGAAAACATACCTCTTGGAGCCTTACCAACTTGAAGAATGTTGAAGAAAGCTTTGAACCTGGAAAAACAGCTTCTTCTTCCCTCGTCCATGATCACCAGTTCACTGCATCTTTTCTTCTGGTTCCGGTTCTTTCTTCTCCTCCGTGTGATGAATGCCAGGCTTTTCAATTCTCATAATATGACCCAGCTTTAATTACTTTTGGTGAGCAAAGAATATGGGTAGAAGAAAAAACTTCTCAGAGAAAACTTACATCCCCTTTACTGCCTTCCGATTGGTATTTATAGCAGTGGCTCCATGAACCAAACCCAGAAGCCAGAAAACCAAGAGACACAAATGTCCTCTCGGTTGGCTTCCTTTGGTTTCAAAACCAAAAGCCAGTGAAGAGAAGAGACAGTATGAGAGAGAGAGAGAGAGCCAAGAGTCACCGGAAAATATTTTATTTTCTTTTTTCTTTTATTTTATTTTTCCACACAAAAAGCTAAGAGTCATGAAACCTAAAATAATTATTTTGATAAAAATAATATTCCTAGGATTTTATACCCGAATATTATATGCAAAATAAATTTTGGCTTCACCCTAAACTCTTCTAAACTGTGTCTGGAAAAATCCTATTGTCCAGGCTATTGGGCCAAAATAATATTTATTATTTTTCTTGGACACGAAAAGCCCAAAATAATAAACATTAATTATTTTTCTTGGGATTAAATAAATAACCCAATAAATAATTAATAAACCAAAATGAATCAAAAAATAATTAAATATTAATTATTTATTTCTTGGGATTTAATTAAATAAATAACCCAATAAATAATTAAGTAATAATGATTTTTCCTCTAGTTTAAGTCCCAGTTAATTTTCTAATTATTTAAACTTGACCCAGGCCCTGAATAATTAATTAAAGAAACCAGATAATAAATTTCTTCTCCATTTATTTTATTCCAGTCCAATAATAAATTAGACTTCCCGAATAAAATAAAACTCTCTCAACTGAGATCATTTTCTCAACCCAAAAATTAATTAGGACTTATGGGCTATTCTGAGGACCAAAAAAACACATTGCCATGGCTACTAAAATGGCCAAAATACCCATACTATATAAATAGATGTATTTTGCATTTTAAATATTTCCTAATATCACCATAAGGAAATATTGACCCCAAGGACAATACTGCATTAGTAGAGTCTTCGACCTACAAGTGAAAATGACTAAAATACCCCTCTACACATCGTTGTACATTTAGAGAGGAAAAAGTGTACTAACCCCTCTCTAAAGACATCTACCATCCTTAGGCCTCTAATCCAATGATCCATAACTTCTTGGAGTGTTTCCACTTTCCAAGGGAGCGACCCTAAAGTAAACATCCAAGTCATGTTTCCCAAGGCCTTTTATATTTAGATCATCCAGATAACCATAAGGGGCGATATGGTGGAGAAACTATCTTGTACAAGTCTGTCTTAACTAACTAGTCACACATACCCAACATACAAGTATATTGGCCCTCCGATAGAACCTCAACTATAGTATATCAAAGCATATGCTTCCAGCTTCGCCAGACCACCAACCTATACTCAAGTCATAGAGTACTAGTCCACGTTGTAGCGGTAGTAGACTAGGTTTCTACCATATAGTACTTTTAAGAAACCACTACTACAAGTCCTGTTCTATGTATTCGAAATACGCTTATGTCATGAAGTGAGTGGACTATTCATTGGCTAAAGGTAAGCCATTCTCCACTTGGAATTCATAACATAATAACCTAAAAATGACAAGGTTCCCATTCTCATCAATCGGTTAAGAACAACTGTTTATGTGTTTAAATAACCCATGACCCATACCTTATTGTGAAAGACCTCCATTCACATGGATCACTTATTTAAACACATTAGATTTGTTCCAAACGAAATTATACACAAATAAAGAACATAAATTCATAAATGATTTCTGACAAATAAATTCTTTTATTAACATATTCGATATTTTCCATCAGAAAACTAGTCTAAGAGGGCATATTTCCATCAATCTCCCACTTGCACTCTAAGACTAGGTAAGTGCATAGGTGCCCATCCCAATGGCGTCTAAGTGTCTCTTGAAGACCCTCAGCCAAAGGCTTAGTGAATGGATCTGCTAGATTGTTCTCTGAGGCACTCTGTACCACCACTACATCCTATTTCTAGATATCTCGGTCCAGGTGGTACTACCTTTCTATATGCTTCCCCTCCTTATGGTTTCAAGGTTCCTTTGAGGTACTTAAAAATATGCTTTACAACATGCCAAAGAAACTCTCCCAGGTTTGACTAATATCTGCTAACTAAGCCTATGGCAAAGCAAATATCTGGCTTAGTACACAACATGGCGTACATGAGACTTCCCACAACCGTAGCGTAGGGAATCCTACTCATCCTGTCCTCTTCTTCTTGAGACTTCGGACAGTCCCTTGAAGAAAGGGACAACCTATATCTGCAAGGATTAGAGCTCCCTTACATAACTCCATGCTGTAGTTGGCCATCATCTTGTCAATGTATGCGACTTGGGATAATCCTAACATTCTCTGCTTCCTATTTCTAAGAAGTCTAATACCGAGAATATAGCTGGCTTCTCCCAAGTCCTTCATACTAAATTGACTAGATAGCCAAACCTTTATAGATAACAATGACCTTACCTCATTTCCAATGAGTAGAATGTCATCCACACATATAAGACAAGAAAAACCACATTAAACCCCTCAAGCTTCTTGTACACGTATGATTCATCCTTGTTTTGAATAAAACCATAAGACTTTATAGTCTCATCAAAACAAATGTTCCACACACTCGATGCTTGCTTAAGTCCACAAATGGACCCCTTAAGCTTGCAAACCATATATTCTTAGCCTTCAGTAATAAAACCTTCTGGTTGGGACATATAGATGTCTTTACTAAGATGGCCATTCAAAAATGCCGTCTTGACATCCATTTGCCATATCTCGTAGTTATAGTGACATATGATTGCAAGGAGGATATAGATGGATTTAAGCATGGCCATAGGGGAAACAGGTTTCCTCATAATCGATCCCTTCTTTCTGATTATACTCTTTTGCCACAAGCCTAGCAATGAAAGTTTCCATCTTCCCATCTGCTCCCCTCATCCTCTTATACACCTACTTATACCCAATGGGTTTTATCTCTTCAGGTGAAGCTACAAGATTCTAAACCTGATTGAAGTACATAGACTCAATCTCGGCTTTCATTGCTTCATGCCATAGATTTGCAATGGTATCAGCAATTACCTCCTTGTATCTAGTGGGGTCTTGTTCCTAATGATTAGAGACCTGCTCAAAAGCTTCTCCATACCATCTATCTGGAACCCTAGACACTCTCCCAATGCGATAAGGCACCATTTGTACAGGCTCTTGAGGCTGTGCCTCTTCTTGTTCCATAATTGGGTCGGAAGAAGTTGCTTCCAAAGATAACTTCTTTTCGAGTTCCAACTTAGTTGAACTTCTCGTGGAAATACTTTGATCATCCTCTAAGTATCTAGCATTGGTACTACCCAGTACCTTCCGCTCCTTAGGATGATAGAAGTAACCACCCTTTGTTCCTTTTGGATATCTAACAAAATAGCATAATTCTGAACTTGGATCTAACTTGTCTCCCTTGATCAGCACATAAGCTGGATAACCCTATATCCTGAGATGATTCAGACTTGGCTTACGCCCAGTCCACATCTCATAGGGAGTCCTAGGTATTGACATGGAAGGCACTAAGTTCAGAATATATGCCGCCGTTTCCAGGGCATATCTCCAAAAAGATACCAGAAGAGTAGCATGAGACATCATGCTTCTGACCATTTCCATCAATGTCATCTTCTTTCTCTTAGCTACTCTGTTCTGCTGGGTGTCCTCGGTGTAGAGTGCTGGGATACTATCCCATGATGTACTATGTAGTCCTCGAATTCACCTAGGAGGTACTCTCTACCACGATCCAATCGTAAGGTCATGATTAATTTACCTGTCCGACGCTCCACTTCAGCCTTAAACTCTTTGAACTTGTCAAAAGAGTCAGACTTATGTCTCAGTAGGTAAACGTAACCAAACCTTATACAATCTTCCGTGAAAGTGATGAAGAATTCAAAAACTCCTCTAGCTGGTGTAGACAATGGACCACACACATCAGTGTGAACAAAACTCAGTACCTCCTTAGCCCAATCCACTTTAGGGATAAAAGACCTTTTGGTCATCTTTCCCATTAGGCAAGATTCACACTGAGGCCAATTCTCCAATCTCAATGAGCCCAAAGGCCCATCATGGATTAGCCTCTGAATCCTGGTTGAGTAAATGTCACCCAACCACAGATGCCAAAGATATGAGTCATTGGCATTAGTCTTTCTCTTCTTAGTTAAAGGTTCATATTGAGCATTATTTGATTGATTGTCAATCTGGTTTAAATAGAATAGATTTTCATACATGTACCCAGTATATAATATTTTTCCATTTCTACTGATAGAAATACCAGAATGAAAATATTCAGAATATCCTTGATTTATAAGTTTTGCAACTAAAATCAAATTCTGACGAAAACCAGGTACATATAAAATATCTATTAAAACCACTTTATTATGAATAAAAAATAAGATCCAGCTCTCCTACTACAAGGGCCCAGACTTGTGCTCCATTTCCCACACGTAATCTATGTTCTCCCTACTTGAGTTTACTTATCTTCCTAAACCCCCGGAAGGAGTTACAGATATGATCAGTAGCTCCTGAATCAACAATTCAAGCGGGAGTTGATCCAACCATTGATATAGACTTAAGATAGAAAACATTACCAATGGGATTTTTCTTGGATTGAAGATCTGGACACTCCTTTATCCCAGTGTCCCTTCTTCCCACATTTGAAGCACTTGCCCTTCAATTTATCTTTGGGCTGGGTCTTGGGCTGGGCTACTGCGTTTCCCTTATTCCTTTTGAACTTTCTGGGCTTAGACCCAGTTCTTGAGGAAGAAGCCTTAGTAATCATGGCCAATGAATATAGCTTCATGACCTTCTCTGCCATCTAGAGTTCCTTCATCAACTCAGTCAAACTCATATATTGAACTGAGTAAAGAAACCCGGTGGAGACTCGAGAACCATGTCCACTTGGCTCTCGAGGTCAATGATAGGCCCTAAGATTTTCGCCTTCTCGAAAGTAGTAATCATCCTGAGCATATGCTCACTGACTGATGCTTCCTCAGCCATCTTAGAGTATATTATAGTTTGAAGAACCTCTTGCCTTGTGGGCCGGCTCTTTTCTGCAAACATAGTGACCAATGACTAATATCATACGCAGAAGCCATGTGCTCGTGTTTAGACTGGAACACATTAGACATGGAGGCTAGTGTATAGCAACTTGCCATTTCATTAGCCTTCTTCCATGCCTTCTCAGCCTCTCGCTCTTTGTCGGTGGAACCATCCCCTATTACATGGTAGGTCTCGTAAAAGACATACTTATACTCCACGGTTATGAGTATTATGTCCAAGTTCCTTTTTCAATCCACATAGTTTGGTCCCATTAACTTATTCTCACGGAGAATAACGGCCAAAGGACTAAAAGAACCTCCCACCATTTCCGAAAAATTGAAAAATAAAAGAAAGGATTTAGTTTGTGAAAATAAATTTGCGCACAGAAATTAATTTGGCTTTTAGGAAAACTAACATAGCTTCTTTGGAAGATTAACAGTTCCTTAAGCTAAGTGTAATAACCACCACAAATTAATTTTCCTTCTAGGTAATAATCTAGAGAATAACTCCATCGTTGGATGGCCGTTTCCTCTCTATTTCCTATGGACATTCTTCACACTATTACCTCCAATGTGGGCTGGTCGATTATAGTACGTGTCCCGGGTTATTAATTACATCCTTCCATTAGATTTAGATCTTTGTGGTATCCCCATCCTATACGGGTTCACTCCCAAGGTGACGCGAGGGGACCCACGATCTCTCATGAAAACCGTGATGGAAGCTGTGAGGCCGTTGGAACCCCTTTCCCACTTAGTTTTTTACCATAAAGTTTTCTGGAAAAATATCATTTTGAAATTTCCATTAAGTTTTTCTTTAATTTAAAAATAAAATATCCAAGTCAATCAAAATCTCAATATCAAGGATTATATCCTTTGAGAGATTTTTCCATAAAATAATTTTATTTAAGTTAAAACTTAATGATTTCAAAAATTTTCCAATTAAAACTTTTCCAAGACTTTAGTCTCAATCTTATTTAACAAAACAATTTTTCTTGTGCAAAATAAAATAAAATGGCTTTCTATTTTAACTTACAAAAATATCTGAATCCAATATATTTTCTATGCTAAGGATTAAATCCTTTAAGAAAATAACCAAGGATTAATTTTTGTTCAAGTTAAAATAACCATTTAATTTTTTTAAAGAATATAAATATTCCCAAAGACTTTGATCTTTGAGAAACCGCGCACATAGGTATACAAAATAAATAGCATGCCAGAAAACAGTAAACGTTTTCATGCTTTTCTATTTTTAAACCTATGTGCCTAAATAATAGAATTAAACACATTAATTAATTAATTAATGATCTTGTTTAATCTTAAAATCTTTTACTAATATTTTTCATGCAAATATATTCTAAGAATATAAACTATTGCAAAAAATATTAACTTCGCCTGGTATGGGATCCAAATTAAAAAATAAAAAAATAAATAAATAATTTGACTGGCGGTCCACTGCACCAGCCGCACCGGATTCGGGCCCATTTGGCCTGCGGTCCACCGCGCCGCACCGGATCGCCAGTTAGCTGCGAACCATGGAGCTTGCCAGCGACCCGCAAACCGGCCCATTTCTCCTCTGCCGTTGACCCGAGCAAGATCTGCACCTTTATCCGAATTGCACACCCGATCCGGTTTGCTGACCCGCACGCGGAATTGAATTTCAATTGCAATTCTTGCAATTGAAAACGGCTTCAATTCCCCTCAATTTGGCTAGGCTCCAAGGCTTCAGGCACAATCAGGCAATCGGCTCGGTTGAGGCACGGCTCGGCTCGGCTCCGGCTCAAGGCTTAGGAACAGTGCCTTTCTTCTCCAAAGTATTTCTGGGTTCTGTCTTCTGCGTTTTCTTCTTTTGGATGATTTCTATTGGATTCTATGGACCATTTTCATTACAAAAACTCATCCAAACCAAAACAATAACCACCTATACCCATTTAAATTGGGTTTACATGATCAAAAGTCCAAAATCAAATTTCACGAAATGCTCTGTGAAAATTTATAGACATCATGTCCCATACCATAAATAGCGAAGGAGCACATGTTTAAGCTCCAAACAATGTTCTTCTCCATTTTTATTAACTAACATGCTCCCTAAGTCAATCAAACTCATTGCTCTGATACCACTTGAAGGATTGACATTCATAGAGCATGCATACAGGTACGAAAATGGAAGAACAAAAACATGAATAACAGAGCATTGGAGCAGCATGGTGGGATGAAAACATACCTCTTGGAGCCTTACAAATTTGAAGAATGTTGAAGAAAGCTTTGAACCTGGAAAAACAGCTTCTTCTTCCCTCATCCATGATCACTAGTGCACTGCATCTTTTCTTCCAGTTCCGGTTCTTTCTTCTCCTCCGTGTGATGAATGCCAGGCTTTTCAATTATCAGAATATGACCTAGCCTTAATTACTTTTGGTGAGCAAAGAATATGGGTAGAAGAAAAAACTTTTCAGAGAAAACTTACATCCCCTTCACTGCTTTCTGGTTGGTATTTATAGCAGTGGCTCCATAAACCATACCCAGAAGCCAGAAAACCAAGAGACACAAATGTCCTCTCGGTTAGTTTCCTTTGGTTTCAAAACCAAAAGCCAGTGAAGAGAAGAGACAGTATGAGAGAGAGAGAGAGCCAAGAGTCACCGAAAAATATTTTATTTTCTTTTTCCTTTTATTTTATTTTTCCACACAGAAAGCCAAGAGTCATGAAACCTAAAATAATTATTTTGATAAAAATAATATTCCTAGGATTTTATACCCGAATATTATATACAAAATAAATTTTGGCTTCACCCTAAACTCTTTTAAACTGTGTCCGGAAAAATCCTATGGTCCAGGCTATTGGGCCAAAATAATATTTATTATTTTTCTTGGACCCGAAAAATCTAAAATAATAAACATTAATTATTTTCCTTGGGATTAAATAAATAACCCAATAAATAATTAATAAACCCAAATGAACCAAAAAATAATTAAATATTAATTATTTATTTCTTGGGATTTAATTAAATAAATAACCCAATAAATAATTAAGTAATTATTTTTCCTCTAGTTTAAGTCCCGGTTAATTTTCTAATTATTCAAACTAGACCCAGGTCCTGAATTATAAATTAAAGAATTAAACTAGATAATAAATTTTTTTCTCCATTTATTTTATTCCAATCCAATAATAAATTAGACTTCCCGAATAAAATAAAACTCTCTCAATTGAGATTATTTCTCAACCCAAAAATTAATTAGGACTTACAGGCTATTCCGAGTACCAAAAAAACACATCGTCTTGGCTACTAGAATGACCAAAATACCCATACTATATAAATAGATGTATTTTGCATTTTAAATATTTCCTAATATCACCATAAGAAAATATTGACCCCAAGGACAATGCTGTATTAGCAGAGTCTTCGACCTACAAGTGAAAATGACTAAAATACCCCTCTACACATCGCTGTACATTTAGAGAGGAAGAAGTGTACTAACACCTCTTTAAAGACATCTACCATCCTTAGGCCTCTAGTCCAATGATCCATGACTTCTTGGAGTATTTCCGCTTTCTAAGGGAACGACCCTAAAGCAAACATCCAAGTCATGTTTCCCAAGGCCTTAGATATTTAGATCATCCGGACAACCACAAAGGGCGATATGGTGTAGAAACTATCTTGTACAAGTCTATCTTAACTAACTAGTCACACATACCCAACATACAAGTATATTGGCCCTCCGATAGAACCTCAACTATAGTATATCAAAGCATATGCTTCTAGCTTCGCCAGACCACCAACCCACACTCAAGTCATAGAGTACTAGTCTATGCTGTAACGGTAGTATACTAGGTTTTTACTATATAGTACTTTTAAGAAACCACTACTACAAGTCCTGTTCTACGTATTCGAAATACGCTTATGTCATGAAGTTAGTGGACTATTCACTGGCTAAAGGTAAGCCATTTTCCACTTGGAATTCATAACATAATAACCTAAACATGACGAGGTTCCCATTCTCATCAATCGGTTAAGAACAACTGTTTATGTGTTTAAATAACTCATGACCCATACCTTACTGTGAAAGACCTCCATTCAAATGGATCACTTATTTAAACATAATGGGTCTGTTCCAAATGAAAATGTACACAAATAAAGAAAATAAATTCACAAACGATTTCTGACAAATAAATTCTTTTATTAACATATTCGATATTTTTCATTAGAAAACTAGTCTAAGAGGATATATTTCCAACACACCATACAATATCTCATTCGGTTTGGAGTACGGAATTAGTGCCAACTCCCTCCAGAATTAATTTTGACCCGAATACAATAGTACTTGTACCAGGAACCCACTATTTTAGATGTGTATCAATTGAAACTATTTCCAATACAAAAACACCTTGGCTAAGGACTTCTCAATTAGTAATTCCTACAAGTGGCCTTGAGATATTCGCCCCTACTATTAGGAGTGGTGAATCCTTTATTAACCCTCCCAACTACTTTCGTTTACTTCACAATATACCCAATATCCATCCCATAGGCGGCCCTTGATCGAGCTTCGGAGATTGGAATCAAAGTATAATGCTCAGCAAACAAAGTACCTTGGAGATCTCAAGTCTAAGGATATTTACACGTTTGCTATAGTGAGATTATATCATTGGCACTAAATAGTTATCGTTGTGATTATCTCAAAGCTAGGTCATTCAATGAACTTGTTCCATTAACAAGTATCCATGTGTTAACTTTGAGTATCTCAATACTCACGGATATGAGAACCACCGCCTTATCAAATTAAGAAGTCTAACACATGCTAGTCTTAATGCATTAACGATGTCCTGCCTCATTAATACTACGACTAGGGACTATTTAAGTATTAACACTATACAGTGTAGTAGAAATCTCATATCATGATCTCTATCATGATTTCTTTAACACAATATTTTACTAGGGACTTTATCAAACAGTTATATTACTTAAAAGTAAATAAAAGAAACTGTAAGATAAATAATGCCTTTTATTAAAATAAAATGTGTCATATACAATGTACAAGTGATTGCCTCTAGGGCATAACACTAACACCATATAGGTCCAATGGACCCAACTCCAGGTCCACTAAATTTTTTCAATTTAGTTTATTTCTTATATTATTGTACATTGAAGGTCCAAGTGTGACAAGTAATGGTTTATGTGTTGGGTCGTTCTTCACAATAAGGTATAGATAATGGGTACTTGTTATACAAGTAAAATTGAGTTCTTAGTCGTTTGATGGCATTGGGCATTTCATCAAGATAAGATTATTATACCATGAGTTCTAATGAGGAATGGTTTACCTTAAATCAATGAGTAGTTCACTTACATCATTAGTATAAGCGTATTACGAATATGTAGACTTGGACCTGTAGAAGTGGTCTATCTTAAAGTACTATAATTATAGAGACCGGACTATTACCGCTACAGCAGTTGACGGATACCTTCATACATGAGTATGAGTTGGTGGTCTGGCGAAGTTAGGGCCTTGTACTTTTATGTATGTTGGGTGAGATCTCTTTTATGAGATCATTAACCTTGTACGTTGGGTATATTGCTCTAGTTAGTTAAGATGGACTCATGTAACAGAGTTTCTATGCTTCATTTTGTCAAGTTAAATCACCCCCTTATGATTGCCCAAGATAATCTAATAATCTAAGGCCTTGGGAACATGACTCTAGAATGTGTACTTTTGGGTATCTTCCAATGATAAGCAAGTACATTAGAATGAGTCACGGATTATCAGACTAGAAATCTAAGGATGGTAGATATCTTTAAGATGGGTGTTAGTATATTTTATCCTATCTCATTGATAGATATTACATAGAGAGGTATTTCCGTCATTTCACCTGTAGGTCGGAGATATTATTTTAGCAATATTATTCTTAGGGTCAATTTCCATATGGTGAGAAATGAGAATATTTAAAATAGTAAAATACAAATATTTGATAGTAAGTTCATTTTGGTCAGTTTAGCAGCCATAAATAATATGTTTCTTGGTCCCCGGAGTAGCTCAAGTTACCTTGGTGTTGTCTAGACACAATTTGAGCTTCATGGATAATTATCTGGAAGAGAAATAAAATTTATTCTAAGGGTCTAATTAGAATTAATTAATTAGTCTTGAGTTTTTCATAAAGCCCATAAAAGATAATTAATGAATTCAAAAAATTAGGCTGGAATAAATTATTTCATTGGGCTGATATATGTTGACATATATTAAGAGTTCAATTGGAAATTATCTTAGGTATTTCAAAAAGCCCAGAAAAGATAAATAAGAAGATTGGTTTATGAGCCCAACACCAAACCCATTAGGGCTTAGTGTGTTTTGGCCTACTAGGGTTTCATTATGCCTGAGGGTGACCATTATATATAGGGAAGAGATGGAAAGATTTCCTAACCCTAGGTCTCTCCCTCTTGTGTATGCAGCCACCATTCCTTCTGTGTTTCCTCTTCCTTCTCTTTATTCTCTCTAAGAGTGGATCTTGGTTATCCAAAAGAGCTTTGACCAAGCTAACCCAAGATCAAGGTAGAGTCATACTCCATAAGATTAAGAGAAGAAGCTTGGAGAAATTTGATGCGTAGGAGTAGAAGAATGGAAGGAATACCGATCGAACCCTCGAGGCCTCCTTCCCCCTTTCTATCGCAAGATCTAGTGCAACCCGGTACCTTGTTGGTTTATTTGCAACCAAACAAGATAAGTAAGTACTCTCTCCTAGATGTGGATCGGAAAACTAAAAAATTTTCGCTGCGTTTTCTTTGATGTTTTCCATTTTTGATCCTTCAATTGGTGTTAGAGCCAAGGTTTTCATCTAGGAGCATGTACTAAGGTTAAAACTGAAAAAAGTTGTTCCTTTACTATGAAAAATGAATCTTTGTAATTTCATGTGATCCCTTATATATTGGTTTCTAGATCTTATATACGTCTTACGGTTAGAGGTATATGATCTTGTATTCTAATGGTTTTACCATTGTTTTTTTTGTTTTGAGTAGATGCTATGTACGCCTTGTGTTTAGAGGCATGTGTACTTGTAAAGGCATGGTTTTATGCCCTATTTTGCGTTTCTCTTAACGTGTAGATATTAGGGACTGAAGAACACGGTTGATGGAATGGTTGAGGGGTGGAAAAATGGTAGAAAAGCAGGATTTTTCTAGAAATCGGCGAATTTCAAAACAGACCCGACGCGGGGTACCCAATTGACCTGACATAGGTCCATTTTGCTCAATCATATGGAGAATAGAATGGACTCGGCGCCAGGTGGGTCCAATGGACCCGATGCCAGGTCCATACTATCTAAAAGAAAAAGGGTAGACTTGGAAGATGGATGCGAGAAATTTTGTCCAAGAAGAGGTAGAGTACTATTGAAGTTCTGTAGCTCAATTTTTCCATGATGTAATCATGTTTTGAAATCATTGTATGAGATTAATTTTTGGCAATAGTTTTATTTATTTATGGATGAATAATTTGCATGAAAATGAGTAGTAAAGGATGGAACCACTTTCGAATTAAACAAGATAATTAATTTTTAAATTCATGATGTTTAATCCATTATTTCGTCACTTAGGAATAAATGAATAGTTTGAGCATGAAAAGGTTTACTTTTGTTATCATGCTTATTTTATTTTTGTGATCAAATGCGCAAGTTCTTGTGAGACCAAAGTCTCACTAGATAGAACGATTGTTGATAAAACATTTCAATCTAAGAAACTTTAAAATAAAATAGTTCATGGTTTATTCTCTTAAAAGGTTCATTCATTGCAATAGAGAATAATGTTGAACTTGAGGTTATTTAATAAATTTTTACTTGGCTGTTAACTTAGAAGAGTAAAATAAATTCATAGTTTATTCTCTCAAAGGATTTAATCCTTGACATAGAGAATAATATTGAATTTTAATTTTTTACAAAAGTTAATGAAGACATAAGATTGTAGAAGACGTTTTTGGTCCTAAAATTCTATTTTCAATAAAAGATTAAGTGGGAGAGGGGTTCTAACGACCCCATGGCTTCCATCACAATTCTCATTAGAGATTGTAGATTTCCTCGTGTTATTTTAAGCATGACCCCCTATAGGATGGATTTCCATAAGTATCTAGAACTAATAGAAGAGTAAAATTAAAAGCCTAGGGTATGTGCTAGGATTGACCAACCTACGTTGGAGGTTTTTAGCACTAGATTGCCCTTAGGTAGTGTGAATTAATGGCCATCCTATTGGTGGAACTTTTTCCAGATCATTTCCTAGTAAGGAAGTTTTGATACGTGATGGTTATACACTTAACTTAGAATGCTATTAATCTTCCTATGAAGCTTTGTTAGTTTTTTCTAAGAGCTAAACTATTTATATTATTGATAATGGTTTTAAGAGTTATCTATTATCAAAGAAATAATATAAAGAAATGTACATTTTTTACAAACTAAATGATTATTTTTTGCAATATTTCAAAAATGTTTAGTTTCAGTTCATTGTCAATTATTCTCAAAGAAAATAAGTTGACAGGCCCAAATTATGTGGACTAGAAGAGGAATTGGGACATAGTACTCACTGCCAAGGAGTACAAGTATGTTCTTATGGATCCCTATCCTATGATTGGAGAAGATTCCACTGATCAGGAGCAAGAGACTGAGAAGGCATGGAAGAAAGCTAACGAGATGGCTAAGTGCTATATATTAGTTTCCATGTCTAGTGTGTTCCAATCTAAGTATGAGCACATGGCCACTGTGTATGATATGTATTGATCATTGTGTACCACGTTTGCTGATAAGAGCCTGCTCGCAAGGCAGGAAGCTCTCTTAGGGCAATCATGAACACTAGGATGGCTGAGGAGGCATCGGTTCGAGAGCATTTGCTCAAGATGATTGCCTACTTCGAGGAGGCCGAGGTCCTAGGTGCAAAATAGATCTTGAGAGCCAAATTGACATGGTTCTTGAAACTTTACCTAATTCATATTCATAGTTCAAGTTGAACTACAAAATAAACAAATTGGATATGAATCTTACGGAGATTATGAAAGAGCTGCAGAGAAGATCATGAAGCCCATGTCAAAGGTTTGGTCTCTTGTTTTGCTTCTTCTAGAATTAATGCAAAGCTTAAGAAATTCGAGAAGAGGAAGGTCCAGAATAAAGCAAGAGCCCAGCCTAAAGCATCTGATCATGCCAAGCTCATCGAGTAGCGCAAAGGTAAATGTTTCAAGTGCAGCAAGAAGGGGCATTGGAAGAAAGATTGTCCAGACTTCTTAGCCAAGTCTACTTTAGGTATTGCTCTATACCTAGAGTCTATTTTTGTAACACCCCACCTACTTATGTAACCCAAAATGGGTCGGGGATGCCGCTCCGTCCTTTGGACTAGGGGTCTTTATAAAAGAAATTCAACTTTTAAAGAAAGTCTAAGGGAAATTTTGACTTTAAAAAAAAGCCTCAATTCGTATACAATAGTTTCCACATAAAATTAATATTCAAAGTAAATATCCAATAAATGGACAAAGAAATTCCATAACAAAAGCTTCAAGCTACTGATCTTCCAACCTGATCAAGACTTGAGGCACCCTGAAAACATGAGTTCAAAATAGTGTGAGATTGGTTATCTCAGTAAGCTCCGTGTATGAGTTGGGCTAAGAAAACAAAACACTTTTCATGATGCATGCACTAATAGTATATCAAAAGCTTTGTCACGCCTTCTTTACAAATTTAACTCTCATTTCTTGAAAGATAGTAGTGAGAAGTCATGAAGCAAAATGCTCTTAGAATATTTTGTTTGGAAAGATATTAATAATTAAAAGATATTAAGCTTTGAATAGAATACCAAGGACACTTTGGAACAGTTCCATGAAAATAGCTCATCAAATAAAAGCAACCAAGTTAATGTGACAGGGCATAGAGGTGGCTCTCACACTAGGTGAAGCACTTGACCCCCGTCAGGTGGTGAAAGGGCACAGAGGTGGCTCTCACTTCTTATGAAGCACTTGACCCCCAACACCTGGTAGGTGTACATCCTACCGAGTGAGATTCTCCTCCCTCTCTCATTCAATCCAATCCGGCTCTCCCACTTTTGGCCATCGGTTCTACTAGAACCCCGTCGCTAGCTAAGGATGGCTCAACCTTCTATACTGACGCCCTGATCGAAAAGAGTCAACCTCTCGGAGGTGGCCACCTACCGAGATATATCCCAGACCAACCAAAGGCTAGTATAAAGGTCTAGTCCCTATTAAGTACTCAATGTTATTCAATCTTCACAATTTATAAGGCTCCAAAGCGAAACCTACAAAATTAGCTCAATACAATTCCAAACAACATTTTTCAACTCGCACAAAATTTTAGAAGGCATGGTTTTAAGTCAATAATTTATTCCAAGTATTCATAGTGAAGGAGCCATATACTCAAATAAGTCACGCTATGATTTTTGAAAAGTATATGCATGATCAAGAATTCATTTCTTGCATATTCAAAACAAATCAAAATGTTTGATGCTTGACTCCTAAGTCATGCTTGACACATTTTAAAAATTTATAAATCTAGAAGTTTCTAAAATTAGAAGTTTTCCAAATATAGAAAGTTTTCAAAATAAGAAGGTTCCAAATATAGAAGTTTTCAAAATTAACTATCGTGCTAATATTTCATGTTTGCAAGAGATGCTCACAAACTTTCCTTTCAAACCAAGATAATAAAATAAAATCAATTTCATGAATGTAAGGGAACTTACCTTATCCTTTAGCTTAGGGTATGCACTCTAGTAAGTTGGTCCTTACCCTTGATAATCTTCCAAATCTAGCAAAGAGTTCATATAAATTAATCACAACATTTCCTAGATCATCCCAAACAAAATTCAAGTCCATATTACACACCAAGCATATATTATGTCTATACTATCCTTTGCTTGCCAAATAATACCATTGAGCACCAAGCATGAACTCTATATATACTCAGCACCTAAGACCTTCCATAAATCCCTTAGAAAGCATAAAATCCATCCTTTAACATTTCTCATGAAATTACATTAAACTTAGCAATTAAGCACAAAACCATTAGCTGCCTTCAATTTCCAACAACTATAGTCTAAACTCCTAAGGGTAAAAACCCTATATGAACCACTTTTATTGACCTTAAATTTTTCTAGCACATATCTTAACATGATATGAATGAAATAAACTCAGCAAAATTAGAAAATCAAGCTCATACAAGTCGCAAAAAATTCTGAACCCAAACTGTTCAAATCTGACTCAATTTTGGCCATGCTGAAAAGAAAATTAATAACTTTCAACCTTGACCCCTTTTTAACCCCAACTTTTCCAGATTATTTAAGCACACAAAAGACTGAATTATAAACCTTTTTACCTGAGCAAACCATGCTCAAAACATATTACAAAACAGTTTTCAAAACA
The DNA here is from genome assembly GCA_026120185.1 of Voacanga thouarsii. Classification (NCBI taxonomy): domain Eukaryota; kingdom Viridiplantae; phylum Streptophyta; class Magnoliopsida; order Gentianales; family Apocynaceae; genus Voacanga; species Voacanga thouarsii. Next base: position 830,309 of record JANUWF010001131.1, read on the forward strand.
GTTTACAAAACAGTGAACAATGACTTCCGAAAATCTCCTGTTCTTAGTTTTTTTTTTCCTTTGAAAAATTTCTGCAATAAACCAGAGTAACTTCCAAAATAATACTCCACATGAAAACATGATATTTATGTATTAAAACAAGTTTCAAAAAGTTTCTTCAAAAATTCAATCTTGTCTTGCATTTTCTTGAGGTCAATTGACATCTACCAAATAAACAACAAAACTTTAACTTCCAACATGCATTCGATTCACTTGAAACAAAAACAAATAGAAGAGACAAATAGGAGCATATATTGTGAAACTATCCACAACCTCCATATGCATTCAGTCCATGAAATGAAATAAGTAGAAGAGAACAAATAGAAGGGATAAATAGAGGTAAGCATCCGGTTCATGAAAAGAAACAAGTAGAGGAGAACAAATTGTAGCAAGCATTCTCCACTTACAATTCGGCACAAAGAGATAAGTAAAAGCAATCAGTAGGCCTTGCAATTTCCATTTCAATTTCATGCACAAGGAGACAAATAAAAACAACCAGCATGCCTTGCAATTTTTCATTTAAAATTCGTGCATAAGGCGACAATTAAAGCAGCCAGCATGCCAACCAAACCCATTCAAAACACATCTACATGTTACTTTTTTTCCAAGAGAAAATAAAAGAAGAATCAAGCATGTTACCTCTTGAAATCCTTTTAGGAGAAGAGAAGACCAGCCTAGGATGTTAGCTGATGTGTGTGTCGGCCACAATAACAAAACTGAAGAGAGTTTGCTGTGAAGTTGGTCAAGGAAATATGTATGTGTGTGTCGGCTGTTTTACTCACTATAGCAGCATTTTGTTGTTCAAGTTGAAGAGGAAATCATGTACCATTGAAGAGAAGAATGTTAGTGTTGTGCCCTAGAGGTAATCACTTGTACATTATATATGACACATTTTATTTTAATAAAAGATATTGTTTATCTTACAGTTTCTTTTGTTTACTTTAAGTAATATAACTGTTTGATAAAGTCCCTAGTACAACATTGTGTTAAAGAAATCATGATATGAGATTCCTATTACACTGGATGGTGTTAGTACTTAAATAGTCCCTAGTCATAGTATTAACGAGACATGACATCATTAATGCGTTAAGACTAGCATGCGTTAGACTTCCTGATTTGATCAGGCGGTGGTTCTCATATCCGTGAGTATTGAGATACTCAAAGTTAACACATGGATGCTTGTTAATGGAACAAGTTCATTGGATGACCTAGATTTAAGATAATCACATGGATAACTATTTACTGCCAGTGATATAATCTCAATATAACAAACGTGCAAAGTATCCTTAGACTTGAGATCTCCAAGGTACTTTGTTTGTTGAGTAATGTACTTTGATTCCAATCTCCGGAGCTCGATCGAGGGCCGCCTATGGGATGGATATTGGGTATATTGTGAGGTAAACGAAAGTAGTAGAGAGGGTTAATAAAGGATTCACCACTCCTAATAGTAGGGGCGAATATCTCACGGCCACTTGTAGGAATTACTACTCGAGAAGTCCTTGGCCAAGGCATATGTGTATTGGAAATAGTTCCAATTGATACACATCTAGAGTAGTGGGTTTTTGGTACAAGTACTATTGTATTCGGGTAAGAATTAATTCTGGAGGGAGTTGGCACTAATTCTGTACTCCAAAACAAATGAGATATTGTATGGTGAATGGAGTTAATTGCACTGAAGTTTGTTATTGAAGGGTTCACGTCAAGCCACTTGACTTCTTGAACTTTTGGGTGGTCATGATATGTTGCTAGATACCGCTCATGATATGGGAATATGGGTTTATTAATTAATGAATTAATAAACCAATCCTGATTAGAATTAATAGGATTAATTCTAATTAATTATGGATTATTAATCTCAAAGATGTTTAGATGAATTCATGTTCGCTACCAATTGACTTGAAAACGTAATAGGTCACACACAATAGAGGATTATATATTCAAGATGTTATTTGATAATATAGTGGGGTTAATTGAGAGAAAGAGAAGTTGTTGTGGACAAATTATAATTAGTTATAATTTATGGTCCAAATTATAATTGTGAGAACTTGATATTTCCAATTACAATTAAGGAATTCTAACTGTTTTAGAATTCTCAACTTGGAGGATTTTTCAGTAGATTTTTGTGTGATATATGGCAGATATATACACGAAATTCCCTTGCTGTATGACACATGAATTTGACCCTAATTTTGGCATACATAACTTCTTCTCTTCTCTCTCTCTCTCTCGTGGTTCTTGCAACCTAAGCCCTAGCCGCCACTTAGTTCTTCTGATAGCATAGAAAACTTTGTGCTTGAGTGTATCCTCTATGTGGATTACTGTTAGAGATAATTACACACTGTGATTATTATGGTTAGACGTTCAACCCACGTGGAGTTTGCACAAGGGGATTGCTGGATCGCGCCTCGACTTGAAGAAGAAATTTTGTTCTTCGGACGATCAAACAAAGGTAAAAAGTTGTTACCTTTATAATCTTTATGTCTTGTTTTCCATACACAGGCGGATCCTGGAATGGTATCTTGTTTATTTTTTGCTACGCCTTATAGGATACGAGCATGAGATACCTAAAAAAGAAGCAGTGCACGATGATGGTTGAAGTTTTTGAGAGTTTCAAGACTTCTTAGGAGTGAAGGTAAGCTAAGATTTTCCTTAGGTAAAGGAAAGAAAATCATGAAACTAGGGGGAAGTTAGGATGTACCGATTGATAGGAAGATTGATTAATCAGTTGGTCTTTACTGAATTTCGGGAGGATTATAGGAGGTTCAAGTTTTCAAAATGGCCTAGATAGAATTTCCAAAGTTCCGATGGATTAGGATTGTGATTTGTCCTTTGTAAATCAACAACCAACCGAGGGTGTTGAAATGGTCAAGTTTGGTGGCTGCATAAGAAGGAATTATTCAAGACTTGAGCATTCCTATAGGACTTGACCGAGATAAAAGAAGCTTTGGGAGAAAGCTCTATTTTTAATCCAAAGCTAAAAAAAAAAAAAAAAAACAGCCTTTGACCAGCCATGAGAAATACTAGGGGGTGGTTGGCAACATTGGAGGGAAAAAAAAAAAACAAAAAGTCTTCTAACTAAATGATCATATATGCCAACCGGTACATAATATCCCACCAAAGTATGCATATAATATTTTAATGCAAAATAGAAGAAAGTATTAATATAATATTACCAAATGATTATATTAATTTACCTAAAGCAAAAATTGCTAGGACTTGGTAATTCAAATGGGATGGCTAAACGAGACCAACCACATGAATGCATAATTTAATATTATACAAGGAATATATATATAGCATGGAAGGAAATCATTTAGTTATAACATTATCAAGATAATATATATAATATTATCATAATTCATCAACCGAAAACAACTATAACAATAAATGAGTTTTCAATAGATAATAAATAATAAAAATATAGTTCTAATTAGTATAGTAATTATTATTACTATTATTATAAATAATTATTAGATGACCAACAAAAAATGGAAGATATAATAGCTTTTTAGGAATGATGATGATAATAAAAATAATAAAAATATTTTTCATGTAAAGTATTTTATGACACAATAATCAAATAATGCCTTCCACTATTCCTAAATATCTTCCATTCCAAAACCAAAGAAAGGCCAATAATCGTCTCCGAAAATGAAGAAAAAGGGTTTGGATTCAAGCAAAGCAGCACTCTTTTGGATAATAATTTTGGATCGAGTCTTGGTCCAAAATCCATCCTTAATATTTTTCTTAATCCAAACACATATTCAAATAAATTTAAAATATGCATATATCACCACAACACAACCTTGTAGATTCATGAAACAAGCATATGTCATGTTCAAATATATATATGTTCATATTCAATGCATGCTAATTCTCATAAACTAGGTGTGACCAGAGTGGGGTATTACAATTTTAATGGTTGGATCAACAGCTTCCTGGATAGTTGATTCTGGAGCCACTGACCATGTCTGTAACTCTTTGCAAGGGTTCAGAAGAATAAGGAGACTTAGTAAGGGTGAGCATGGACTTCAAGTAGGGAATGGAGCAAGAATATGGGCTAAAGCAGTGAGAGATCTTGAGCTTATTTTTTATTGTAATAGGAAGTTACTTTTAAAAAATATGTTATATGTTTCATGTTTTAAACAGAATTTGATTTCAGTTTCAAAATTGATGAATCAAGGATATTCTGTTTCTTTCTATTCTTGTGTTTCTATCAGTAGAAATGGTAATTTAATTTATATAGGAAATGTGTATGGAAATCTTTTTTATATACATGCTATTAGAAATCAAATAAATAATATTCAAACCGAACCTCATAATAATAAGAGAAAGACCATACCAAATGACTTGTATTTGTGGCATCTACGATTGGGACATATAAATCCTAATCGAATTCAAAGGCTAATCCATGATAGGCCTTTAGGTTCATTGAGATTGGAAGAATAGCCTCAGTGTGAATCTTACCTTAAAAGTAAAATGACCAAAATGTCATTTACCAAAAAGGCAGATAGAGCCACGAAAATACTAGTATTAGTTCATACAGATGTTTGTGGTTTGATGACTACACCATCTAGGGGAGACTATTAGTACTTTATCACTTTCACAGATGATCACACTTATTTTACTTATATTTATTTGATGAGGCACAAGTCTGACTCTTTTGATAAATTTAAAGAGTTTAAGACTGAAGTGGAGCATCAAACAGGTAAATTAATTAAAGCTTTGAGATCGGATCGTGGTGGAGAGTACCTCCTTGGTGAGTTTAAGGATTACTTGGTACGTCATGGCATAGTATCTCAGTTAACTACGCTTGGGATTCCCCAGCAGAACGGAGTAGTTGAGAGAAGAAATAGAACTTTGATGGAAATAGTTAGAAGTATGATGAGTTATGCATCTCTTCCTAATTCTTTTTGGGGATATGCCTTAGAAACAGTGGCATATATTTTGAACTTGGTACGTTCCAAATCAGTACCGAGCACACTCTATGAAATATGGACTGGACGAGAGCCCAGTTTGAACTATTTCAAGATATGGGGTTGTCCAGCTTATGTGCTAACAAAAGGATGTAAGGTAGAACCAAGATCAGAGTTATGCTACTTCGTTGGGTATCCAAAAGGAATGAGAGGTAGATATTTATATCATCCTCAAGTGCATAAAGTACTTGTTAGTACTAATACTAAATACTTAGAAGATGAACAAGTTACATCCATTATAGGTTCAAGTAGAATAGAGTTAGAAGAGAAGCTGATCACTGATGCAACTTTAGGTACTTCTAACACTCCGATCGAGGAACTAAGAAAAACACTACCGGATGTTCCTATACAAACTGAGCCTTATTGTAGTGGGAGGATCATAAGAGTTCTAGAAAGATAGATCGGAGAAATCTATGATCTAGGTTTTGACCCTCAAGAACAAGATCCCACTAGATATGAGGAGGCCATTATTGATGCTAATGCAGACAAACGACAACTAGCCATGAATACCGAGATTGAGTTTATATACCTCAATCAGGTCTAGGATCTTATCACTACATTTGATGAGATAAAACTAATTGGGTGTAAGTGGGTACACAAGAGAAAGAGAGGTGCAGATGGAAAGATTGAAATCTATAAAGTAAGGTTGGTTGCTAAAAGTTATACTCAGAAAGAAGGGATCGATTATGAGGAAACCTTTTCACTAGTAGCCATGCTTAAGTCTATCCGCATTCTCTTAGCCCTCGCATGTCATTATGACTGTGAGATATGGCAAATAGATGTCAAGACAGCTTTCTTAAATGGCTATCTTAGCGAAAATATCTATATGTCCTAGCCAGAAGGTTTTATTACTAGAGGCCAAGAACAAATGGTCTGTAAGCTTAAGAGGTCAATATATAGACTTAAGCAAGCGTCGCGAGTATAGAACATACGTTTCGATGAAACTGTGAAGGCTTACGGTTTCATTCAAAACGTGGATGAATTATGTGTGTATAGGAAATCAGACAGCGGCAAAGTGAGTTTCTTGGTACTTTATGTAAATAGCATTCTACTCATTAGAAGTGATGTAGGGATATTATCATCTATTAAGGTTTGGCTATCTAGTCAATTTAGCATGTAAGACATGGGATAAGCTAGCTACATTGTGAAACCCCATTCAAAGCCAACCTTAGAGTAAGGGGGTTGGGATGCATATCATATTTCGTTGCATGTTTAAATATATTTTTATATGATTTTATGTGCATTGAATTTGAGTTTTATAGTCTAGAGGGTTTGATTATGATTATTGAGTGAGAAGGGTAAAATGATAAATTTTGCTTGAGGTGGAAAAAGGGTGATAGCTTGAGGATTGAATAGGAAAATATTTTTAGAGAGAAAATAAGAACAAGAGTTGTTGTGGTGTAGTGGTTAGAGCTTTGGAATTAATTCTTGAGGTCTTGGGTTCAAATTCCATCATAGGAGCTTTAGCTTGACTAAATTTTATTTTTTCTTGGAAAGTATTATTTTCGGTCTTATATGCTTTGGAGTAGGGTAGAGATGTTGTCCTAAGAGAGACATGACAAGCGTATCCTAATCCTACTATTTTGCCCTACACGAAATTCTTAAGGGGAATTCATTTCCTCTTGATCCTTAATTTTTCCTATTTCTCAATCCATTAGGATGTTCAATTTGTTCAAGCCAATTTTATTCTAGAAAAATTTCATCAATGTGCTATGGCTTTGAAGGTTCCAAATGTCTTAGATAAAGACATCTTGTGGACTGAAACCATAGAAGAGGGGGAAGGATTTCAAGTGAATTAATTTCCCTAGTGAACTCTCTAAAACTTCACTCTAGCTAGGTTCATTTTCCTTCATGCATTGAACTGAAGTTTTTCCTGCTTCTTGTGCCTTCAAGGTGCTGAAATTCTTAGTCATTATTCCCTCCCAAATGCTACCAGAAAATGGCCCTTTTGATCAGCTTGAAACCTGAATATTTCTGGCCATTTTCGGACTACACAAAAGCTGTGCAAAACTAGAAAAATCCCTGGGCAAAATCGCAGCTTTGGAGGTCCGAAACCAAGCTGTTTTCTTTCAGTTTCTGTTCAACATCTTAGCCACGTTTTTCATCCATAAAGAAAGCTGGAAACTAGCCTTGAAAGACCCCTAAAATCCCCTTCAAACTCTCTACAAGCAGACTGGAAAATGACAGCCGAAAACTGCCCAGAAAATTCCAGCCTTGCGAAAATTCTGTGCAGGAAAACTTTCCAGCTTTGTTTCCTAATTCATCCCTAGCCAAAACCTCAAATATCTTCTGCACAAACCCTCCTTAAACTGCCATGAACTGAACTCCATTGTCCTCCCCAAGCTTCTGCACAAAATTCAGACATGGCTACCCGAAAATCTCTCCAACAAATCTCTGCAATCATGCTTGATTAGTTACCAAAATTCCAGCCACCATAATTTAGAAACCTTCTATAAAATATCCATCAAACAACCAGACCTTTCCTCCACCATTATACTCCTTATTTTCAGCCACCCTTAGCCTCCTTCAACCAGCTTCCATCCAGTCGAAATACTACACAAGCAGTCGGCCATGGCAGCCTCCCAAAAGCTCTCTAATAATCAAATATATTCTTATCATATCTAGTTTCCAAATTTGCTTTCCAAAAATATTCTTTAAGGATTTCAAAAACTAACCTTTCCTTTTCCCTTCCAAACTAGAAAATCATCTTCCAAAACCCTACAAGCAATTCGGTAGCCTCCAATCCCAAAAACTCTCTATTCTCTTCAACCTTCAAGAACACATAGCACACCAAGAACACCTACTCCTTCCTTTCACCTAATACCTCTCCAAATCACTTCAATCTTCTTCTAAAAATTCCAAATTTTATCTATTCACTACTGTGAGTCCATCCACACCATTTTTAACATCAAACTCCAAAATCCAACTCGCACTTTTGGATAAAAAACCAGAAATTTTGTGAAGGCTCAAGAGCACCTTTAAGGTATGTTTATTCAATCAACTTCATCTTCGCTAATCTTCAATCTCTAATGAACATATATGTGTTTAAGCATGCTAATGGACTCTCTTCTTCTCTCTCTCTCTCTCTCCCTCTCTCTTGGCCAAATGATTTCATCAACCATGGCCATGCTTCCTTCATCTTCTTTGGACGAATTTAGATGTCTAAGAGTTGAGATCCATTCAAGGTATTTATCAATCAAGTAAGCCCCTTTAACCATTCTTTTAAATTCTAGATTCATGTCTCTAGAATGATGTTGATAGAAGATGAATCATGAATAGGGTTGAGTATATATTGTTGTGATGAATTGAGAGTGAAGCATGAATATATGCATGAATATGTTGGAGATGAGATTTATGCATGAATGGATTATCTTGGTTGATTGTATGGTGTTTTAGGGTTTGATGCATGTCTCCATGTCATAGGTAATATTTGTGATCAAGTATGTTAGAGATTATGTCACCTTTAGTGAATAAGATTTATATTCATGTTGGATTATTGAAGCCATGATTATATTTATACTAGTAGAGGTTAGATCATGTCTTAATAAAATTAGAGCTATGCTTATATGCATGATTTGGGTGATTTGATGAATGGAATGGTTGTATATATTCATGCTTGTAGTTAGCAATAGAAATATGATCATGATCTAGTTGTCCCAAAGCTAATTTTATTTCATCAATAAAATATTTAATATTATAATTTTTCTAGTAAAGTTGAAAAACCCTAGGAAGGTAGATTTGGACTATTATATATATAATAAGGATATTTTAGTCAATTAAATAGTGGTTTTGAAAGAAATAAAATATATAGGTGTTATATAATCAAATAAAGCCTTTTATGGAAATAATCATAATAAGTAAAATATTTATTATTTAAATTTAATTATTATCTTTTAATCAAAACCTATTAAAATTTATTTATTATTTTTCAAGCAAGACTCATTAAAATTTATTTTCAACTAATTTTATTTATCAATTATTTTCTAACAACTAAATTATTAATAAATCATTATTTTACCTAATACCACCTAAGACTCTTCACCAATTAAACTCTGAATTTAGCTTAGCAAGATGTAAACCTTCAACTTATTAGTACTTATTTCCCAAAACATTAATTATTTTAAATTTCAAATTAGTCTTAGCTTATAAACCTATTTATTGTTTGGCCTTAAAGCTTGGGACACTAGGATCATGGTAGTAGTGAGTTGAGTTGTTTTAAATTGAGAAAGTGAATTTTGGCTCGAGTTTGATTATAGTTTGTATTTGCTCATGCGGGGTTAGGTCAGCTGTTGGAGACCTTTTATTGTGAGCAAGAATCAGATAAGCTCCTGCATAAAACCTGACTGATGAAAAATGTTTATTATGGCAAGCCAAATGCAGAGTGCATGGACAATCATTTCTATAAAGTCAATTAAGGATTGACTCCTTCCTTATTTCAGTTAAACAAATATTTGAAAATCCATAAGTAGATTTACTCAAACTCAAAACTCTTTCTAAAACTGATTTTGACAAAGACTTTGGAAACCCTTAATTGCCAATTTCAAGTGGAACTATGTTTTGTTCATTTTTCCAAAGTGGGATAAGTTACGTTGAGTACTCAATAAGGGTGGACTGCTAGGGCTAGTCTTTGAAGGGTTAGGGTAAGTCTCTCAGTAGGTGCCCACCTTTGAGGGGTGAGTCCTTCTCGGATAAGATGTCAGTCCAGTAAGTCGTGCCGGTCCGAGCTAGCAATTTATTTTTTTCAGTCAAGTGACTGTGTTTTGCCAGAATGGACACCCAGTTGTTGTTTAGGTATAGAGAAGGAAGAGTATCTTGCCCAGTAGGCCAATCACCTACCTTTTTTGTCAGTCTGCACAAAGTGTTGGTATTCTGACTGGTTATGGGGCCCAACGTGTGGTAACCTATGATTATTTCTTTTGAGTAGTTGATTTTATTGATTATGTATGGTTGGAAAATCCAAAACACCACTCTTACTTTTGACTAATGTTTATTGCTTGATAGTGATTTTTTTCATAAAGAATTTTATACTTTACATACACGAACTATTTCCACTGGACACTCAAAACACACACGGACTTATTGAGATTTCTGTCTCATCACCATTTTTACCATGATTTTAGGTCGATCCTGCTGTGGGGATGAGTAGCTAGTGTTATCTGCCTTGGAAGAGAATTTTGTCATTTATTTTTATGTATTGCTTTGGGGAGTTGAGAGTGGATGATTTTATTTATAGATTTGTGTTTCTTTTGGGAATTTGCGGATTTATTCTTGGATTTAATCTTGAGTTTTAATAAATTTTAAGTTAAAATATTATTTTTATTCCGCTATTTTATTTGTGTGACCTAGTTATAAAGACCCCTTATCCTTTGGACAGGGCGACATCCTCGGCCCTAGCGGGCCTAGGTAGTAGGGTGTTACATACATTCTAGGTATTAAACTTCTTAGAGATAGGAAGCAGAGAATGCCAGGCTTATCCTAATCTGCTTATATTGACAAGATGTTGATCAAGTATAACATGGATCAATGTAAAAGGGTTATTATACCCTTTAGACATGGATTTTTCTTATCTTCGAAGCAGTATCCTTAGACACAGGAAGACAAGTAGAAAATGAGCAGGATCCCTTATACTTTGGCTGTAGGAAGTCTAATGTATGCTATACTTTGTACTAGGCCAGATATCTGCTTTGCAGTAGGCATGGTTAGTAGATATTAGTCAAATCTAGGGGAAGTTCACTGGCAAGCTGTTAAGCACATACTAAAATATTTCAAAGAAACGAGAGATTATATGCTTGTATATCATGCTAATGATTTGGTTCTTATTGATTACATAGACTCAGACTTTCAGGCAGATAAAGATGAAAGAAAATCCACTAGTTGATATGTCTTTTTTTTTTTTTTTCTGGAGGAGCTATTTCATGGAGAAGTATAAAACAATCATGTATTGCTGATTCTACTATGGAAGCTGAGTACGTTACTGCTTCAGAAATTTCTAAAGAAGCTGTGTGGCTCCGAAAGTTCCTCACAAAACTTGGAGTAGTACCGTACATGGACAACCCTGTCACAATTTATTATGATAATACTAGAGTGGTGACACAATGCAAGGAATCTCGAAACTATAGGAAGGGCAAGCATATTGAGAGGAAGTATCACCTAATCTGGGAGTTCATCCAGAAACGGGAGATTGTAATTGATTAGATTTTCTCTGTCAACAATCTGGCAGATCTCTTTACTAAGCTTTTGATGGAAAAGGTGTTTCATAGACACTTAGATGTCAAAGGGGTAGGCACTTATGGATTTTTTTAGTTTTTGTACTGTAAGTGGAAGATTGTTGGAAAGTATGCCCCCAAAGAGTATGTGTTCTGTGTAAATATATTTCAAATAAACTTGACGCCAAGTGGGTCTGCTAGACCTGGTGCCAGGTCAACTCTGCCCAGTTGGAGTTCTTGAAAAATAGAGCAGACCTGGCGTCAGGTAGGTCTAATGGACCTGCGTCGGTTTACTAAATTTATTCAATTTGGTTTATTTCTTATATTATTACATATTTAAGGTCCAAGTGTGACAAATAATGGTTTATGTGTTGGGTCATTCTTCACAGTAAGGTATAGACCATGGGTACTTGTCATACAAGTAAAATTGAGTTCTTAGTTGTTTGATGGAATTGGGCATTTCATCAAGATAAGACTATTATGCCATGAGTTCCAATGAGGAATGGTTTACCTTGAATAAGTGAATAGTTCACTCACATCATTGGCATAAGCATATTACTAATATGTAGAACTGGACCTGTAGTACTGGTCTCTTGTAAAGTACAATAATTATAGAGACCGGACTATTACTACTATAGCGTGGACGGATACCTTTATACTTGAGTATGAGTTAGTGGTCTGGCGAAGCTAGGGTCTTGTACTTTAATGTATGTTGGGTGGGATCTCTTTTGTGAGATCAATAACCTTGTACGTTGGGTATATTACTCTAGTTAGTTAAGACGGACTCATGCAACAGAGTTTCTATGCTTCATTTTGTCAAGTTAAATCACCCCCTTTTGATTGTCCAAGATAATCTAATAATCCAGGGCCCTAGGAACATGACTCTAGAATGCGTGCTTTTGGGTAGCTTCCAATGATAAGCAAGTACATTAGAATGAGTCACAAATTATCATACTAGAAATCTAAGAATGGTAGATGCTCTTAAGATGAGTGTTAGTACATTTTATCTTATCTCATTGATGGGTGTTATATAGAGAGGTATTTCCATGATTTCACATGTTGGACGGAGACATTATTTTAGCAATATTATTATTGGAATCAATATTTCCATATGGTGATAAATGAGAATATTTAAAACGGTAAAATGCTACTATTTGACAGTAAGGGCATTTTGGTCATTTTAGTAGTCATGAATAATATTTCTCTTGGTCCTCAGAGTAGCTCAAGTTACCTTGATGTTGTCTAGATACAATTTGAGCTTCATGGATAATTATATGGAAGAGAAATAAAATTTATTCTAAGAGTCCAATTAGAATTAATTAATTCATCTTGGGTTTTTCATAAAGTGCAGAAAAGACAATTAATGAATTAAGAAAATTGAGCTAGAATAAATTATTTCATTGGGCTGATATATGTTGACATATATTAAGAGTCCAATTGGAAATTATTTTGGACATTTGAGAAAGCCCAGAAAAGATAAATAAGAGGATTGGTTTATGAGCCCAACACTAAGCCTAATAGGGCATAGTGTGTTTTGGCCTACTAGGGTTTCATTAAGCCCTAGGGTAACCATTATATATAGGGAATAGTTGAAAAGGTTTCCTAACCCTAGCTCTCTCTCTCTAGTGTGTGCAGCCACACTTCCTTTTATTTTTCTCTTCCTTCTCTCCATTCTCTCTAAGTGTATATCTTAGTTATCCAGAAGAGCTTCCACTAAGCTAACCCAAGATTAAGGTAGAATCGTACTCCGGAAGACTAAGAGGAGAAGCTTGGAGAAGTTTGATGCATAGGAGTAGAAGATTGGTAGGAATACCGGTCGAACCACCGAGGCCTCCTTCTCCCTTTCCATCACAAGATCTAGTGCAACCTAGCATCTTGTTGGTTAATTCCCGACCAAACAAGACAAGTACTCTCTCCTAGATGTGGATCGAAAAATTAAAAATTTTTCACTGTGTTTTCTTTGATGTTTTCCAATTTTTATCCTTCACTTGTACCATCCATCTTTTTACAATCTTCTTAGATCTGGGAATGTTGAATTTGTTGTCTTGAAAATTCTCTTGAATTCTCTTGAATATTGTTCTTACCTATGGAACGATGAAATGTGATTTTACCCTTCTTCCCTCTTCTTGGAAATGGCTTTCATACCTAAATTGATTCTTATCACTTCCCCCTCCTTGAGGATGATTCATCTTCGAATCGATACCTGCATTACAATTCAAACAAGACATTTTGTGTGAAGGTAAAACTTTTGGCTTTGGATCTTCAACAACACCTTTGTTTTCTCTCTCTTCAACCCAAGCTTTCAACCTCATTTTACCGCTACTCATTTACTTTTCTCAACCTCTTGCTTGGATCTCTCTTGCAGCATTTTACTTTGTGTATGCCTCCCTCCATGTTCTCTCACTCTTTTATCTCACATCTTTTATCTCTCCCCTCTTCTTTTTTAGCTCTCTCTCTTTTCTTTCATCTTCTCTTCTCTCTTGCTCTTGTTTTCCCTTCTCTTGCTTTTCCATCTCTTTTTATTCTATTTTCTTTTTGCCTTCCTCCCTCAAAATATTTTGACCTTTTACAATCTCACTTGGGGACATAGGACAAAGTGTGAATTTCCTTTCATTCTTGTGCAAGGTGTAAGTATTTTTCTTCCCATGGTGAACCACATCTTTATCATATAGCCAAGGCCTTCCCAATAATATATGCCTGACATGCATGGGAAATACATCACACATCACCTCATCTTTATATCCTCCTATGACAATTGTAACCTTAACTTGTTTGTTCACCTTTACTTCACCACAATTGTTCAACTATTGAAGTTTATAAGGTTTAGGATGTTTCAGGGTCTCCATTCCCAATTCCTTTACTAATGCAGCACTAATCACAATTTCACAACTCCCTCCATCAATAATCAAGATAAAAGGTTTCTCTTTGATTTAACACCTTGAATAGAAAATATTTTCTCTTTGTAAATCCTCTTTTCCTTCAACAACTTCCCTCATAACACCAATTAATGCACATGGTTTCTCAAGTGTATCCCCATCTCTTCCATCCACTCTATCTCTTCCACTAGATTTGGTGTCATTTTGTGAAGTTGAACTAGATACTTCATTCTTATTAGCTTCACATGTTTTCATTTACTCTTGCACAACTTCTAGCTAACTCTTCTTTTCTCTTTTTGTGGATGTGAGCTTTCTCCCACTTCATAAGTACTTAAAGCATTTTTGGGACCTTCATCCATTGCACACATTTGCTCATTCTCCACCTTATTCCTTGAATTCATTGGCTCTTCAACAAATTCTATACTTTTTTGCCCAATTTCTTCTTGCTCATCCTCCCCTAACATTCCCAGGGAATGTGACTTATCCTCTTGAAAGAATAGAATATTGTAGAACTCCTTAGTTACCCCATTTGTTGAACTCAATGGATTCACTTCTTCTTCTTCATTATCACTAAGCTCCTCATCAATCTCATCAACATTTTTCTCAACTTCTTCATGCTTTTCTGCATCCTTTTAATTAGGCAATTCTTGGCATTTGGCTTCCTTTTCTAGCTTCTTCTTCTTCTCAAATTTATGAATCTCACTTTGCTCCTTAGAGAACTTCCAATGACAATCAAATGAATTATGCCCATAGACATTATAATGCTCACAAGGAATTGCACTACTCTTTTGCAAATCAATATTTCTTCCTTGATCATTCAATCTTGGGCAATTACATGTACTATGACTATATTTCCAACAAGTAGAGCATACATAACCTTGTTCTCTCATCATTCATCCTTTTGTAAAATTTTGCATTGCACTTCCCTTACTATGCTTAGAACTTCTTGGATAGTTATAGGATATTGAGCAAAACTTCCACATATTTTGTACTTATCGGGTACAAACCATTCCCGCATAAAATCTTTCATCTCTTCCCAAGAAACCACTATTTGATACCCACTTTGCCTTCTTTATGTATTCATTTGCTCCCACAATTCTAAAGTATTTTTGGAGAACCCTATTAATGCCCAATTCGCTTTGTTTCTTTCACTGCACTTAAAGCATTTTAAAGCAATTTTCATTCTTCTTTCCCACCCATAGTACTCCTTCAAAACTCTCTTCCAAAGGAACAAAGGTGTCAACTTCTCATTGTACCTCAACTCCCTATTCTCCACATCTTCCTTCCTTCTTTGTAATCTATCATGTGAATGTTTTTGTACTCCTTACACATAAACCCCCTCACATTCTTTTTCATTTTCCCAATGGTCTCTTTCATAGCTATTATACTCCCTTCCACTTGTACTTTTCCCTTCATTATAGCTAACCCTATAAGACTTATCTCAACAATTAAGTAAATTCTTATGATCATCTTCATTTTCCTAAGAATCTTCCTCATAGTCATATTCATTTTCTTTATATCCCCCATAATTATTTCCATTGGAACAAGACTCCTCATCATAGTCATACCTTTCACTATTACTCTAACTAGCCATTGTGAATTTTCTTTCAAGAGAAATACCCATAAAATTTAAGTATAAAATACAAGAAAATTTCATCACTTCACTCCCTTACGTGTTTACACTTAATTTTTAGTGGTCATTTTTCACTCGGGTTTGCTCTCTTCTTGGCTTTTATTACAATGAGCTCACCCTCTTGCCTTTTTTTAATACTCAAATCCCCAAAGAGTTCTTCCTAAAACAGCCTCCCTAATTTCTTAGAAATTAGTCCAACTAGATAAGTCAAGCTAACCCTCTAAAGACAATCAACTAGGGGTCTTAGGGGAATTCAATTTAAAACTTGATGATTACCAAGGAACAAGGCAAGTTCATGTAAGAATTTTAAAGAATTTAGGCTCAACAAACTCAAGATTTCAAGAGTGATTTATGAGGGTACTCACTAAGCAAAAGCAGCAAGGATTCAAAGATAGACAAGTTCAAATCACTTCCAAATATCTTAAGAAGATTTAAAACCAAGTATTCAACCTACCAATGATAAGAAATAAATGAATAAAATTAATTAGAAGTGGAAGATGCAAGCTAAGAACCCATACAAAGCATTGTATAGACACTTGAGCATTTTATAAAACACATGGTAGACAACAACTCAAATGAAGGACTTTTAAATGTTAGGATGCTATCATAACCCCAAGGATATAATTTTGATGCACAATTAACTCAAGCCAATAATAGCACAAGAAGTTCAAGAATTCAAAGACAAGTGATATGACTATATATGTACCAATAATTTTCCCAAACTATAGCATAGAACCCAATGACCAACAATTTTCTACTAGTAACAAAAGGATAATTCTTACTCAATACAAGTTACTAAGCAAGAAAATTATACGAATTCATCATAGGAAGCATTTGGTAGTCATGTTTGCACAATCACAAGTCATAGAAGTAACATATCAAGCACCTTGTATGCAAGCTCGTAACGTAAGCTACTCCAAAATTTTCTTCCTTATAACAGCCCAAAAAACTCAAAATTCACAATAAAAATCAATTTCTAATGGTTATACTAACATCAAGGAGAAATTTCAATGCAAGAACATAATAAAAACTTAAGTTTTATAGCCCCCAAAAATAGCATAAAAATGAGTTACGAGATTTGTTGTGTCCAGAAATTCTTGCAGCAAATGTACTCAATAAACTTCAATTTTTCTACACTTTAACCCTTCAAATAGCTACCCAATCAACAACCAAACATGTACGTTCAATTTCACAATAAACCCATGGCACAATTTGAAGTTCTTGACATTCAAAAAACAGTAATAGTTACGGGATTAAGAAATTGCAGCAATATTTTTCCACTTGTTTGATATTAAAATCCACAAATATTCATACCAAATGATTCCTCAAATATCATAGCAACATATAATATCAATTTAACATCAAGTTCAAGACATAATTTTGAGTTTCAAGCATTCAAAAATAGCACCCAATAAAGTGACGAAAATCTGAAAAATTTCACAAAAGTTTGAAGAGATTGTACCTTTGCCTAATGAAAGTTTTGTTAATTAGAATCAACAGAAGCTTGCTTTGATACCAAACTCTTTGATATGATCTTGAAAGCACTAATTTGAGATTTGAAGCTTAAAATCAAGAGACCTAATTCAAAACTAGAACCCTAGGTAAAACTAGATACCTAGAACCCAAATATAATGAACTAAGCCAACTAAATCAACACCCAAACAATCATAACCCAAGAAGGATCAAGAACAAATGGGAAGGAAAGATTTAGGCAATTAATTAAACTCCTAAAAGAACCCTAGATTAGCTACAAATCTAAGACCCACTTTAGAAAGAACAATGATCTATCCTAAGATGATTAGAGACTAGATTCTTAGGTTGAACTAAAACTTAAGAGAAGTGTTGATTGATTTGAGAATCACCCAAGAGGAACACCCTCAAGAACTCTCTCTAGTAAGAACAAATGATTTCTCAATTCAAATATCCAAAAGTTGTGTTTACAAGAGCTACAATGGCATAAATATCAATGCATTGCCCTAAACCAATTAGCAAACTAATCATAACTATTAAATGGCCTTAATACAAGTATTGAGACCTTATTACATGCCATTAAATAGGTGAAAATATAATAAGAGTCATGAAAATTAAATTACAGAAATAAAAAGATGAAGATAAGAAAAATAACAAAAAGTCAGGATTTGCCCAACTAGGGCCGGCGCCAGCTCTGGCACACGCAGCTGGTGCCAGTTGTGTACTGTCCAAGACAGAACGCTGCCAGCTTCGGGCCAACGCCGGTTCCATCTCTTTGGGCCGGCACTGGTTTAGCTCTAGGGCCTCCTTCCCTATTTTACTACACTTCTATCCCTGCTCATTTGACCTCTATTTCTTCTCCGTGTTCTTCTTGATCTTCCAAATAAAATATTAGTCGTTTTGAGTTCTTCTTGATACTCCTTTGGCCTTCAATCCTTATTTAAAGGTTGGCTGGATCCTCCACATGGATTGTTGCATGTGTTGTGCATCTTTTGGCCCTTCAATTACCATCTATCTCTTCACAATCTTTTTGGACCTGGGTTTGTTGAATTTTATGTCTTGAAAATTCCATTGAATCCTCTTGAATATTGTTCTTACCCGTAGAACCATGAAGTGTGATTTTGTCCTTCTTCCCCTTTCTTGGAAATGGTCTGCATGCCTATATTGATTCTTTTCACAATGCCTAAATTCTCCATAGGAAATCAATAAAATAAAATGAAAATCTATAAAATTAAAGTATCTTCACAAAGCATACACTATCAAATTACTAACAAAAATAAACATAAAGACTATAAACAAACTAAAATAACAATTAAATGAATGAAACTCAAGTGGTTTTATAATATTAATGCATGATCCCTGACAATGGCACCAAAAACTTGTTGCGCATACATGGGTGATTTGTACTATGTATGTAAGATAGATCAAATACTCAGGTAAGTTTTAAAATAAAATACTAATTTAACTCATATACACATATATTTTGGGCAATTATACCCATTATGTAGTATAGAGTGTAGCTAGTAAGTATTGAAGATCCCAAGGAAATGACGCCAACTACCACTACTTTCTCCCAGGTTTCGTTGTCTAATAAATCAAAATAAAGAAGTATAAACAACTAATTATCACCAGTCAAATGATCAGGAGTATCACAAAGAAAAATATACCCAATTTTTAAGATAAAGCTAACAGATAACCAAGGTGGATTTAAAGTAGGGAAAAGGGGATTGACCATACAATTAAAAAGAAATTCCTATTTACATCCAAGTATCGACCATCATTCAACTAAATTAAAATTCACTCTTTCTCAAGTAATGAATATCCAACCCTTGAGCCCAATCCATATATATCTCTATTCATATAAATCAAATCATAGGATGCATAAAATTAAGGAAATTAAAATCCAAGCCAAAAAGCTATAGGATGCTTATCTCTAGGTGACCCCATAACCTCATCTATCACCATGTTCTAAATCCACCAAATTGTTTCTCAAGTTCATTAAGGAAAAATAAATCTATTGGATTAAAATAGAAGGGAACCCATTTTATACATTATTTTTCAAGTACGTTATAAGAGCATTACCTAAGAATTCAATCTAATCAATCAAACCTAAGTGATAGATTACTCAAAATAGATAATAATAATAATAATAGGTCAAATAACAATCAAATACAAGAGTAATATAGGGTACAACCCTTTAATTACAACACAAATCAAATAGATCTAGCAATCACAAAGTCAAATTACAAAGAATGAAAAGGGAGAACTTATAGAAAAGGACCCTTCTTCTTCCTTGTAATATTCCTTTGGGTGTCCCTTTTTCCTCTTTAAATCACCTTGGATCTTTACTTCTTGACCTTCTCTTGTGATTCCAAGGGGCTTTCTTAGAGTTTTTCTTTGGTTTTCTCTTGCATCTCTCCTAATTTCTTCAAAGAAAAAAGTATTTATAGGTTAGGTAGTCGAAACCCTCGAAATCTGCAAAACAACGTGTCAAGTTCAATATTACATGGGGTTGTGGAAGATAACTTACTATACTTGCTCTGATGCTTTAGGTCTCCTTTGAAGTGACGTTGTGGCTCTTGATTTCTTCATATATTGGAAACGCGCATGACACCATAATTAGTGGGATGCACAACACTATCAGGCTTAAAGATACTTACTATTTCTGACTTTTGCACTTGCTCGGCGCCATGCCATATGGGATGCTTGGTGCTGTGGACCTCTAGATTCGTGATTTTTGACCTTCTGGTTTTGCATGCTATCGTGCAGCACGAGAGTGACAGCACCATAGGTTTCCAAAGTTGTTATTTTTTCAATCTTTTTCTCCTTGAAATCTCTTTTTATTTTAATTATCTTCATCTACATCAAGAAAAGAGAAAATGGGGAAGATAAATAGCCGTATGTAATGAATTAAACCTCTAATTCTATGTAAAATGTGCATGCAGCGATCAAACATCATTTATCATGTAACACCCCACTACCTATGTCCTATTAGGGCAGGGGATGTTACCCCGTCTACAAAATAAGGGTTCTTTATAACTAGGACACACAAAATAAATGAAAGGAATAATTCAAAATTAAACTTATTACAACCCAAGCAATACATGAACAAGTTCAAAATAATAAATGCCTACTATAGTCTTTCAAATGAAATACGTAGAAAAAATAACAATGAGTCTTCAAATATAGGCAATTCTCTAGTTAATAACCTTCAGGACCGAGCTGAAAAAATGGTATAAAAGGTGGTGAGACAAAAATCTCAGTAAGCCCGTGTGTGCTCTGAGTGTTCAGATAAAACAGTTCATGTATGCAAGTTTTGAAATTTTCATAAAAGAAAGTGCTGGCAAGCCTCAAATAAATTTCACAAATAAAAGAGTGGTGTTTTTCTTTCCAAAACATACATGTGCACAATAAATACAATCACTCAAAAGAGGTAGCCATGGCACCACACTTTGTGCACCATGACAATATAACGATCAGAATGCCACACTTTGTGCATACAGGCACAAGGTAGGTGTACGGCCCACCGGGTAGGATACTCCTCCATATCTACACCTACATGTTGTCCACTCCAGAAACACACAGCCCACTTGACTGAACTTGCTAACTCGGACCAGTATGACCTACAGGACTGGTATCCTATCCTGGAAGGACTCACCCATTAGAGGTGGCCACCAATTGAGAAACTTACCCAAACCCTTCAAAGATTAGTCCAAGCAATCTACCCTTATTGAGTACTCAACGTTGTTTGTCTCACTTGGGAGAAGAAAGATCATGCAATGATTCACTTGGAAATAGCAACTATGGTATCTAAAATTATCGCCAAAGTTGGGTTTTAGGAAAAGTTTAGCGTTTTGTGTAAAATTATTTGTTTAACTTTAAATGGTTTGCTTGACTGAAACAAAAAGAAAAATTGTCCATAATTACTTTTACAGTACAAATACTCATATACATTGAGTTCGACTTACCACGATAACTTTGGTCTTCAAATGGTTTTATGCAGGAACTTACCTAATCTTTTGCTCTTCTTGAATTCAAAAGTCTTCCAAGGTCAACTTAACCTCGCCTGGGGTAAACACAAGGCATAAGATAATATCCAGACCATTTTTTCCTTAAATAAATAATTCCTAGTTCAACTAGCCACAACAATAACTAACCATGACCGCAATGTCTAAAGCTTTAATACTAGTTGATAAAGTATTTTATAAAATAAAACTAGCTTGATAGGTTAAAATAAATGGGTGCTATTAAATAAATAATAATAAGTTATAGTTTCAAATAATAAATAATGAGTAATATTGCTAGTAAATAGAATTAGTGTTAAATATTGGATAATAATAAACCCTAAATAGTATTATCCAAATAGTATTATTATAAATAATAAATTATACCTAATTTTAATTAATAAATAATAAATGACCAATAAAATTAATAATAAATGAATTATACTTAATTTTTAACTAATAAATAATAAATAAATTTTAATATAACTAATATTTATGGGTATAGTTAAAAGTTCTAGTAAGGCTAACTAATATTATTAATATGGGCTACAAAGTCATTTGATATTAATTAATTCTAATATTTTATTAATTATTTTTAACAAAAAGATTTTATTTATTTAACTAATAAAATAATAATATTTTAAAATAATCTTCTATCTCAAACCTACAAGATGCTTTTCGGATTTTTTAGATTAAATTGAATAATAGTACTAATTAAATGAATAGTAACAATGTTAGTAAGAATAATTCTAGAATTAATAAAAAAAAAATAGTTCTTCCCATAATTTTCTATTATTAGAGAAGATCCATGAACATATTCTTACATAATACATGTTAATCTATCCATGAACATAGACTTGAATTAACATATACTACAACATGGATGATATTCTACTAGGCTTAATATTATATATGGCTTTATTGAAAAATAATATCATGAAGGCCTAATCAACAATGATGGCATAATATCTAGCATACATCAAAACATCCCTACATCTCATTAATCATGATGAACATATAGATCCTAAAGCAAAATCCATAAGGCATAACATTCATTTCCATTCTCACGTCTTAACTCCATCCCCTTCACCCATATACACATACTCAACCCCTATTTTATTCAATCAACCTATCAACATCTAGAGGTCCTGATTCTGATAATTAAAAAGGGAGATTAAGGAAGAAATACTTGATTAATGCTCATTTGGTGAAGGATTCTCCTTGGTTAGTGAAGATCCTCGAGTGCTTGATGGCCTTTAGTGGTCTGAAAGTAGCCCATGGTTGATCATCACCATTTTGGCCAAGTGGGAGAGAGTGTGTGAGCGAGGAACGAATGAGAAAAGAAAAGAATAATAGAAGTTGAATAGAAGGAGAAGAACAAGGAGATTGTTCTTATTTTACCTTTTTGGTTTTCTTCGAATCTTCAACAAAAAAAGGTTGGTTTAATTTGTTTGAAAATTCAACTTTGTGTATTTCAATGTTATAAAGTGTAGAAATATAGAATAGAGCCTGAATATTGATGATCTAGAGAGTTTAGGAGTGATTTAGGGTTAAAGATGTGAAGTGTGTGTTCTTGGTGTTTTTTGAGAGAGTTTGAGCGAAGATGAATTTTGAGTGTGTTTAGAATTGTGATGGCCGAATGGCTTTGGGTAGAAGGAGCTTCCAGTTATTCATGAATGAGAGAGAGAGTTTCAGATTTTTTTAATATTCAAATAGAGAATAAGGTAGAGTTGTTTGAGGTATAGGATTAGTTAATTGTGTTTGCTCTTGGAAGGTTTCTTGTTCTTCAATGGTATATGGCTGAATTAGCTATGTTTCAACCAAAGGATGGAGAGTTGTTCAGACTTATGGCTCGTAAAAAATGAACATGAAATGGCAGTGGATTTTCTTGTTTTATCAATTAGCTAAAGGAGTGTTTGAATGGAACAAAATCTGGAATTTAATTTGAAGTTTGAATTTGTTTTGGATAGAGTGATAATAACAGCTTTTTGAGGTATGATAATGGAGTCCTATTACTCAACTTTGGTGGGGAAGCCAAGACGTTTAGTCTATGACTGTATAAGGGTCAAAATTCAGTGAGGTTTGTTGGAGAATTTCAGCCATAGCTATGAAAAGACAAAGGTGGAAAATTTTTTGGAATTGAAGCTCAAGAACACTTTGAATTGAAATGGTTTTGGTGCAGAATTTTTGGTCCTCTTTGGCATGATTTGGCAGTTGGATTTTAACGGTGTTTGAAGATCTTTTAATGGTGGTTTTCTAGCATTCATCTTGAAGAAAAATAGAGGATGTTCTAGGTATTCATAAGTTCTAATGGGTGGCTTTAAGTTCATGTTCAATGTTGCTAGTTTGTGGGAAAAAATTCTGGTTTGGAACTATTTGTACAGCTCTGAAAATTCTTGGAATTTCCAGCCTTCATCCTCACATAAAATGACTGGTTTTCTTGCAAAAATTAGGTAGGAAAACTTGCTGAAATTTTCAAAAATAGCCTTGATGGAAATCTGGAAAAATTTTCAGATTTTTTACCAAAACATGAACAAGATGAAAATGGAGTTTTGAAGGAATAGTTATGGTGTTTTTTCTTGGAACCTCTACCTATTTTCCCTCCTTACTTTCGGCCATCCCTATCCCGCAAGAGTTGGAATTTTCAAATCCTAAGCTTAGGGAACTATCTCAGAATTTTTATAATTAAAAATGGATAAAAGAATTAAGAATAGTTTAAATTTCAAAGATGTTTTGACAATGCTAGCAAAATTAAAAGGGACAAGAATTCTTCTAGAATTCTTTTTAGGACAAGACCACATGGTCAAGATATTACCATTATGTCTTCCTTAAGACACCATTCCTATCTTTAAGGAATATAAGGAAAATGAAAATTCAAAAATGGCTAAGATAAATATGAATAAAACTTAAGTGATGGGTTTTGAACTCAAGACCTTAGAGATTAACTCACAAAGCTCTAACCACTTAATCACACTAACTCTTGTTCTTATTTTCTCAGTCAAATATTCTTCTTATCTAAACCTCAAGCCATCTTCCTATTTCGACCTCAAGAAAAATTACCTTTTTACCCTTTCTACCCAACAAGCATAAATAAATCATTTAACCTATAAACCACAATTTTAAGGCATGCAAAATCATTGAAAAAGTATATTTTATGCATGATGACATGATATCCATCCCATCCCCCTTACTCTAGAGTTGGCTTTACGTGGGGTTTCACATCCTCCCCTCCTTAGAAGAATTTCATCCCGAAATTCAGGCGTACCTTTATCTCAGGTTGGGATACTTTCTCTTTACCCACTTTTCTATTTCCTATGTGGTATCTTGAGTGCCTTGATGTTCCCATTGAACCTTCACCATGGGAATCTGCTTATTCCGGAGAGTCTTGATACTTCGGTCCAAAATTTTCATGGGTTTTTCCACGTAGCTCAGGTCAGGTTGCAATACTAATAGTTCATCATTCAAAACATGTCTAGGGTCGGCATTGAACTTCTTCAACTGAGACACATGGAATACATCGTGTATTCCCGTCAACCCATCCAGCAAATCTAGTCGATATGCCACCGGTCCGATTCTTTCTTTTATTGGAAATGGTCCCAAATATCTTGGATTCAGTTTTTCACCTTTCGGATGCTTCAAAATTATTCCATTCGGTGTCAACCTAAAGAACACACTGTCTCCTGCTTGAAATTCCAACTCCCTTTGCCTATTATTTGCTTAACTCTTTTGTCAGTTCTGGGCCGCTTTCATTCTTTCTCGAATTAGCTTTACCTTATCTAACATTTCCTGAACGCAGACTTCTCCAGAGTTACTTATGTGGTCGTCTTTCGACTAACTCCAATATAGAGGTACTTGACACTTACGTCCATATAATGCTTCATACGGGGCCATTCCAATCGAAGATTGGTAGCTATTTTTGTAAGCCAATTCCACATACGGTACATATTCAATCCACTTATCCCTGAAATCTAATACGTAAGCTCTTAACATGTCTTCCAATATCTGAATAACCCTTTCTGACTAACCATCGATTTGCGGATGCGCTGTTGTACTGAACCTTAGACTAGAACCTATTGATTTTTGAAACTTGCCCCAAAATTGGGATGTAAATCTCAGGTCTCGGTCGGACACAATACTCGAAGGCACTCCATGCAATCTGACTATTTCCCGCGTATAGGTTTGAGCTAACTTCTCCATTGAATCCCTTACATTTATCGGTATGAAATGTGCTGACTTGGTCAATCTATCTACTATTACCTAAATGGCGTCCTTTTAGGTCCTTGCCGTAAGGAGTCTAGTAACGAAGTCCATGGTCACCTCTTCCTATTTCCATTCAGGTATCAATAACGATTGCAGCAATCCTGCTGACTTTTTGTGATCCGCTTTAACTTTCTGACAGGTCAGACACGTAGAGGCATACTTAACCACGTTTTTCTTCATTTTGGGCCACCAATAAGCCCTTTTCAGGTTTTGATACACTTTTACCTCTCCCGGATGAATGGCGTACTTATTTTTATGCGCCTCATCCAAAATCCTATCCTTCAGCTGGTACTCATTAGGTATACACAAACGATCTCGAAAATACATCACTCCCATTTCATCCTGTCAGAAATCACTGCCTTGCTGTTTGAGCTCTTTTTCCTTGAAAAGTTGAAATTCTGCATTACTTTGCTAAGCTTCGATGATTTCCCACCTTAGGTCCAGTATCAATCTCAGATTGCTAACAATAATCTTCTCTTCTTGCACTTTCGTCCTTCTATCCAACACTTCTTGGACTGCTTGAATCTCTTGCACTCTCAGCCTGGCCATTTTAACTTTATAGGTCAGGGCATTAACAATAACGTTAACCTTTTCAGGGTGGTAGTTGATAGGACAACGATACTCTTCTAAAAATTCTATCCATCTCCGTTGCATAAAATTCAAGTCCTTCTAGGTAAAGATGTATTTCAGGCTCTTATGGTCGGCAAACACTTCATACTCAGCTCCATACAAGTAATGCCTCCATTTCTTTAAAGCAAATATAATGGCAGCCAGTTCTAAATCATGCGTTGGATAATTGACTTCATGAGGCTTCATCTTTCGAGAGGCATAGGCTATTACCTTCCTATCCTGCATCAATACTACTCCCAAACCTTCATTTGAAGCATCAGTATACAGAGCGTACGATTTATCTCCCTTTGTCAAACTCAACACGGGTGTTGTCATTAATCTCCGTTTTAGCTCTTGGAAACTCTTTTCGCATTTCTCATTCCAGACAAAGGGTACGTCCTTTCTTAGCAACTGGGTCATAGGTGATGCTAGCATTTAGATCCCTTTAATAAATCGCCTATAATAGCTGGCCAGTCCCAAGAAGCTTCGAATCTCCGTGATGTTCTCTGGTTGCTTCCAGTCTGAAATTGCTTTAACTTTTGCTGGGTCCACCTTGATTCCATCCTTGGTTACCACATGGCCAAGGAATGACACACTATCTAGCTAAAATTTGCACTTGCTAAATTTGGCATAAAGCTTGTGCTCTCTTAGCTTCTTCAATACCGGCTTCAAATCTTCTGCATGATCCTCAGGACTTTTAGAGTATATGAGTATATCGTCGATGAATACCACCACGAACTTGTCCAAGTAGGGTCGAAAAACTCGATGCATCAAATCTCTCAACACTGCTTGTGCATTTGTCATCCCAAAAGGCATTACTACAAACTCGTAGTGACCATATCTTGTGTTAAAGGCCGTCTTGGGAATATCCTCCTCCTTTATCCTCACTTGATAATATCCTTGCCTCAAATCCAGTTTGGAATAAAAACTGGAACCTTAGAACTGGTCAAACATCTCATCAATTTATGGTAGAGGATACTTATTCTTGAGTGTCAGATTGTTCAACCCCCGGTAGTCGATACATAACCTCAAGGTCCCGTCCTTCTTTTTCACGAATAGCACTGGCGCTCCCCAAGATGACGAGCTAGGTCTTATGTAACCTTGCTTCACCAATTTCTCTACCTGCTCTTTTAATTCCTTCAATGCTGCCAGTGCCATCCGATATGGGGTTCGGGATATAGGTTCCGCTCCTAGAATTAGATCAATAGTGAACTCAATTTCTTGATTGGGAGGTAGAGAATTGAGTTCCACAGGAAACATATCGGGAAAATCACTTACCACCTCGGTATCTTCGAGGGTGCACTGATCCTTCAGCTTGTTTATCATATAGGCCAAATATTCTTGACATCCTTGCTTTAACAATTTCTGGGCTTTTGCCCCAACTATAAAAAAAATTCAAGTGTTTTACTCGCTTGTCGTTGAACTCCAGCACATTGCATTCCGGTCTAATGAACTGAACGGACTTATTTTTACAGTCTACTTTAGCCCCATGCCTAGCTAGCCAATCCATACTCAAAATCAAGTCGTAGTCGTCAATAGATAAGACTACCAAATCTCCCTCCAAGCTTTCTTTCCCCACTTTAATCTTATAATTCTGCACATACCGATCCGCTTGCACTATTTTCCCCAAGGGCGTACTCACCAACAAGGTAAAAGGTAGTTCTACTCCATGCCAACCCAAATGATATACACAATTCTTGTTTAAATAGGAATGGATAGATCCAGGGTCTATCAATGCATTAACGGAACGACCTTAGATAGTAAACGTACCTTCCACCACCGTTGCATTTGCTCCAACTTCCTCTCGGTTAAGAGCGAAAACTTTCACTTTCACTTGTAGCTTCTGAGTTCCATTTCCAGAGGCTCCTATAGTATTGGCTCGATTGGATCCCGTGGTCTGGGCTGGGTTTTCTTGCCCAAATCGGAGAAGTTTTGGGCAGGCATTCCGCAGATAAGTCGGATCTCCGCAATTGTAGCATTTTCGCTCCGCTCCATGGGACCAACAATTCTTCTCTATATGACTCTTCTTCCCGTAGTGTCGGCATGATGGAAGATTCTATGTAGGACCAACTGGTGCCGTTCGTGCTTGCTTCCTTCAGTTCTGCCATTGCTGGATGGCAGGTCGCTTATTGGGTTGTTGCCTCTGAAAAGGTCTCGGTGGTTGTCTTAGTGGCAAGAAAGGTCTTGGTACCATCCTACTTTGATCTTTGTTATTAGTTTGGGTTGCCATGTCCACTGCCCCCGATAAGTCGTCGGTGGAGAAGGTGCTAAAGCCTTTCTCAACTCTTATCTCAATCCCTTAACAAACTGCCTTGTTCGATTTTGCTCGATATCCATCAGCCTTTTGCAGTATTTTGACAATTGAGTAAAATTAGCAGCATACTGAGCTACGGTCATGCCCTTTTACTTCAAATTTTGGAAATCGTCTTCCCTTTTTCCACTATCCGCTGAGGGATATATTCTGCTCTAAATTCCTCCACAAAATTGGCCCACGTCCAGTCTTGATCTATCATTTCCCAGTCATCTTGGACTCGCTGCCACCATGCCCGAGCTGGGCCCCTCAGCTTAAATCCAACAAATTTCACCATTCGCTTCTTGGTGTACTGGAGAGTGGCAAAGATGTCCTCCATTTGCTCCACCAATTGCTCTGCTTTCTGGTCTTGCTCGGCCTCTCCCAAGAAGCTAGGAGGTTGAAACTTCAGGAACCTCTTCAATGCTTCATCTACCCCTATTCGGATTCCTTCGCTTGGATAGGGTTTGCAGAATCTCTGTCATTTTGTGGAATGCTTGCCCCATAGTCATATTAATAGATTTTTCAGATCCCACTTCCTGCTCTGGTTTATTCTTATTTCCCTGATTTGGTGATGACAATTGAGTTGCATTAAGCTCTAGAGTCACGGGTTCTACCTCAAGAACCCTTTTGCTAGATGTTACTGCATGATGCTTTGGTGCCATTCTAAACCATGCCCCAAGTAATAAGTTTATGCATCAAAGTTTAAGACATTTAAATTGAGCATGCATTCACATTCAAAGTTAAGAAAAGGAAAATTAGATGCAAACTTTGCATAAAGAAGTGCATTTTTCAAGATTGGAGTACACCAAGTACTCTTATTTGCATAAATTTTGAAATAAAGCATTAAACATAGATGGATCTCTAGCACAGGAGTTTATTAAAGTTGTAAATAAAACCTCCTAAGCATAGTAGAACTTAGCCCCTCTAATCCTCATAAGAATCTTCCATGCCAGCATCATACAACTATCCTCTAGTATTCCTAAAAAAGTCTCTCCCTGCTCCATTCACGAATCATAGTCCATTGGCTCCTTCCCGGGTCTTCTAGAGCTCTCCCCAGTTTCAACACGGTTGGATAGGGGTATAAAAGAAGGTCTAGGTGGAGATTCAAAGTTTATCTCCCCCGAGTCATCACTATCAGCAGTCAAGTCAATCACGAGGCTAGGTGGGTATGGGACATACTCCATGTCAATTTCCTCATCCTCACTATCGGTAACTCAGTCTATTACAGGTATTGGACATAGTTCAATTATCCGAACCACATCATCACTGCTCTCCTCTATGGGTATGACTGGTTGAGGTGCGGATTGTGGTGCAGGTTGTGGCACTGGTAAATCTTCCGGGTTGATAGGGATTGGTGGATGCATTGCTGCCCTTTTCATGGAGTTCTAATAATTCTAACCATCCTACAGCATAAACAAGCCAGATTAGTCAAGGGAATTTAACCTTAATGAAATAAAGTATATACTATCAATAATTGCCTAAACCTAGGCTCTGATACTACTTGTAACACCCCACTACCTATGCTCCATTAGGGTTGGGGATGTCGCCCCGTCCACAGGACAATGAGTTTTTATAACTAGGACACAAAATAAATGAAATGAGTAATTCCAAATTAAACTTATTACAACCCAAATAATATATGAACAAGTTCAAAATAATAAATGTCTGCTCTAGTCTCTCAAATGAAATACATAGGAAAAATAACAATAAGTCTTCAAATATAGGCAATTCTCTAGTTTATAACTTTCACAGTAGGACCGATTTGAAAATATGGTATAAAAGGTGGTGAGACAAAAATTCCAGTAAGCCCGTGTGTGCTCTGAGTGTTTCAGGTAAAATAGTTCATGTATGCAAGTTTTGAAATTTTCATAAAAGAAAGTACTGGCAAGCCTCAAATCAATTTCACAAATAAATAGTGGTGTTTTTCTTTCCAAAACATACATGTGCACAATAAATACAACCACTCAAAAGAGGTAGCCATGGCACCACACTTTGTACACCATGACAATATAACAATCAGAATGCCACACTTTGTGCATACTGATACAAGGTAGGTGTACGACCTACCGGGTGAGATACTCCTCCATCTCGACACTCAAACTTACCGGTTGTCCACTCCGAAAACACATAGTCCGCTTGACTGAACATGCTAGGTCGGATCGGTATGACCTATAGAATTGGCATCCTATCTGGGAAGGACTCACCACTTAGAGGTGGCCACCAACTGAGAGACTTACCCTAACTCTTCAAAGACTAGTCCTAGCAGTCTACCCTTATTGAGTACTCAACGTTGTTTATCTCATTTAGGAGAAGAAAGATCATACAATGATTCACTTGGAAAAAGCAACTATGGTTTCTAAAATTCTTGCCAAAGTTGGGTTTTAGGAAAAGTTTAGCGTTTTGTGTAAATTCGTTTGTTTAACTTTAAATGGTTTGCTTGACTAAAACAAAAAGAAAAATTGTCCATAATTGCTTTTACAGTATAAATACTTGTATACATTGAGTTCGACTTGCCATGATAACTTTAGTCTTCAAATGGTTTCATGTAGGAACTTACCTGATCTTTTGCTCTTCTTGAATTTAAAAGTTTTCCAAGGTCAACCTAACCCCGCTTGGGGTAAACAAAAGGCATAAGATAATATTCAAACCATATTAGCCTTAAATAAATAATTCCTAGTTCAACTAGCCACAACATTAACTAACTATGGCCACAATGTCTTAAATTTTAATACTAGTTGATAAAGTATTTTATAAAATAAAACCAGCTTGATTGGTTAAAATAAATGGGTGTTATTAAATAAATAATAATAAATTATAGTTTCAAATAATAAATAAATAGTAATATTGCTAGTAAATAGAATTAGTGTTAAATATTGGATAATAATAAACCCTAAATAGTATTATCCAAATAGTATTATTATAAATAATAAATTATACCTAATTTTAATTAATAAATAATAAATAACCAATAAAATTAATAATAAATGAATTATACTTAATTTTTAACTAAAAATAATAAATAAATTTTAATATAACTAATATTTATGGGTATAGTTAAAAGTTCTAGTAAGGCTAACTAATATTATTAATATGGGCTACAAAGTCATTTAATATTAATTAATTCTAATATTTTATTAATTATTTTTAACAAAAAGATTTTATTTATTTAACAAATAAAATAACAATATTTTAAAATAATCTTCTATCTCAAACCTACAAGATGTTGTTAGGATTTTGTAGATTAAATTGAATAATAGTACTAATTAAATGAATAGTAACAATGTTAGTAAGAATAATCTAGAATTAATAAAAAAAAATAGTTCTTCCCATAATTTTCTATTGTTAGAGAAGATCCATGAACATATTCTTACATAATACATGTTAATCTATCCATGAACATTGACTTGAATTAATATATGCTACAACATGGATGATATTCTACTAGGCTTAATATTATATATGGCTTTATTGAAAAATAATATCATGAAGGCCTAATCAACAATGATGGCATAATATCTAGCATACATCAAAACATCCCTACATCTCATTAATCATGATGAACATATAGATCCTAAAGCAAAATTCATAAGGCATAACATTCATTTCCATTCTCACGTCTTAACTCCATCCCCTTCACCCATATACACATACTCAACCCCTATTTTATTCAATCAACCTATCAATATCTAGAGGTCCTGATTCTGATAATTAAAAAGGGAGATTAAGGAAGAAATACTTGATTAATGCTCATTTGGTGAAGGATTCTCCTTGGTTAGTGAAGATCCTCGAGTGCTTGATGGCCTTTAGTAGTCTGAAAGTAGCCCATGGTTGATCATCACCATTTTGGCCAAGTGGGAGAGAGAGTGTGAGAGAGGAACGAATGAGAATAGAAAAGAATAATAGAAGTTGAATAGAAGGAGAAGAACAAGGAGATTGTTCTTATTTTACCTTTTTGGTGTTCTTCGAATCTTCAACAAAAAAAGGTTGGTTTAATTTGTTTGAAAATTCAACTTTGTGTATTTCAGTGTTATAAAGTGTAGAAATATAGAATAGAGCCTGAATATTGATGATCTAGAGAGTTTAGGAGTGATTGGAGGTGTTTAGGAGTGATTTAGGGTTAAAGATGTGAAGTGTGTGTTCTTGGTATTTTTTGAGAGAGTTTGAGCGAAGATGAATTTTGAGTGTGTTTAGAATTGTGATGGCCGAATGGCTTTGGGTAGAAGGAGCTTCCAGTTATTCATGAATGAGAGAGAGAGTTTCAGATTTTTTTAAGATTCAAATAGAGAATAAGGTAGAGTTGTTTGAGGTATAGGATTGGTTAATTGTGTTTGCTCTTGGAAGGTTTCTTGTTCTTCAATGGTATATGGCTGAATTAGCTATGTTTCAACCAAAGGATGGAGAGTTGTTCAGACTTATGGATCGTCAAAAATGAACATGAAATGGTAGAGGATTTTCTGGTTTTATCAATTAGCTAGAGGAGTGTTTTATTGGAACAAAATCTGGAATTTAAATTGAAGTTTGAATAAGTTTTGTATTGAGTGATAATATGAGCTTTTTATGGTATGATAATAGAGTCCTATTACTCAAGGTTGGTGGGGAAGCCAAGATATTCTGTCCATGGCTGTACAAGGGCCAAAATTCAGTGAGGTTTGCTAAAGAATTTCGGCCATAGTGATGAAGAGACAAAGCTGGAAAATTTTCTGGAATTGAAGCTCAAGAACACTTGGAATTGAAATGGTTTTTGTGCAGAATTTTTGGTCCTCTTGGCACGATTTTGCAGCTGGATTTTAAGGGTGTTTGAAGGTATTTTAATGGTGGTTTTCTAGCATTCATCTTGAAGAAAAACAGAGGAAGTTCCAGGTATTC
Source organism: Voacanga thouarsii (assembly GCA_026120185.1). Taxonomy (NCBI): domain Eukaryota; kingdom Viridiplantae; phylum Streptophyta; class Magnoliopsida; order Gentianales; family Apocynaceae; genus Voacanga; species Voacanga thouarsii. The sequence continues at coordinate 863,541 of JANUWF010001131.1, forward strand.
ATAAGTTCTAATGGGTGGCTTCAAGTTCATGTTTAATGTTGCTAGTTTGCTGGAAAAATTCTGGTTTGGGACTGTTTGTACAGCTCCGAAAATTCAAGGAATTTCCAGCCTTCATCCTCACATAAAATGACTGGTTTTCTTGCCAAAATTAGGTAGGAAAACTTGCTAAAATTTTTGAAAACAACCTTGAAGGAAATCTGGAAAATTTTCCAGATTTTTTTTACCAAAACATGAACAAGATAAAGATGGAGTTTTGAAGGAATAGTTATGGTGTTTTTTCTTGTAACCTCTACCTATTTTCCCTCCTTACTTTCGGCCTTCCCTATCCCACAAGAGCTAGGATTTTTGAATTCTAAGCTTAGGGAATTGTCTTAGAATTTTTATGATTAAAAATAGATTAAAGAATTAAGAGTAGTTTAAATTTCAAAGATGTTAGGACAAGGCTAGCAAATTAAAGGGGACAACAATTCTTCTAGAATTCTTTTTAGGACAAGATCACATGGTCAAGATAATACCATTATGTCTTCCTTAAGACAACATTCCTATCTTTAAGGATTGTAAGGAAAACGAAAAATTGAAACATGGCTAAGATAAATATGCATAAAACTTAAGTGATGGATTTTGAACTGAAGACCTTAGAGATTATCTCACAAAGCTCTAACCACTTAACCACACTAACTCTTATTCTTAGTTTTTCATCCAAATATTCTTCTGATCTAAACCTCAAGCCATCTTCCTATTTCGACCTTAAGAAAAAATACCTTTTTACCCTTTCTACCCAACAAGCATATAAACCATAATTCTAAGGCATGCAAAATCATTCAAAAGTTATATTTTATGCTTGATGACATGATATGCAGATATGCATCCCATTCCCCTTACTCTAGGGTTGGCTTTATGTGGGGTTTCACATATCATTCAAACATGGTCAACAAGTTAATATAATAACTATTTTGTTGATGTTAGCAAGTTGATTTTTAAGCATCCTAAACACTTAGGTAACTAGTGCATGCAAAGCAATTAGTAATTAAAGTTTCTTAGTCACACATATAAAATAACATGTAAATTAGTATATAGCCTTCATACATCAATATAAAGTCATTACACATAAATATCATGTAGCAAGTATAGAAAAATAATAAGGTTTGTAAATGGTACTAATGTACTAAATTACATCAAGTAATGATTTGTGCATATAATGGATTCATACTTTCAGCAAACCTACTCAAGTATCAAAGTATATCATCCATCCTCATATATCACTCCTATATCAATATAGAATCATCTCATGTTAATACAATCAATAATTTAAAGTGAAATCATAGTTTTTCTAACACATGTTCAAATTACTGATTTAGGCAAAATAGAGCACATTTTTGAGCTAATTAGATCACCAATCAATTCAACTCTGAATTTAATGAAATTTAGCAGAATATAACTACAACATGAGGAGAATGTATTGGTAAAATGTTAGCAAAATCCAGGTCGTCAAACTAAGTTAATTAATTGTTTGAAGAAATAGTAACTTACAATAGCTTGCATACTTTGTTCTATCAGTATTGTTTCAAAAGTCATTAGAAATAAAATACAAGTCCAAATCAGGTGATTCCAAGTGATAAATACACCCACGACATAGTGTTTTATGTTGTTAAAATTTCTCAAAAGAAAAATGGTTCAATCAACAGTCGAAAATCATAGAAAATCAGTCTTAGTAAAAAACTAAACTGGATAAATTTGAAAAATCATATAAAATCAATCACAAGTTCAATTGCATGATTCCAATAGGATTTTACTCCTAAAGGAGAATCTAGTAGAATCAAATTGAATTAAAATCCCCAACATATATTTTTAGTACTGAACTAAAAAAATCACGGGATCAACAAATTTTGTAGATAATCCTCCTTCTCAACCCAAATTCCACCATCAAAACTCCTTCCAAACACATTAAACCATCCAAATTTGTTCATCCCACATCAATACTACATGATAATATAAATGTTTCAACAATCCTTCATTATCACAATCATCAAAACCAAGTTCTTCTAAAAAACATCAAATCTGCCTAGCAAGGGCTTTAGTATTAAAAATGAATTGTAAAGAAAAATGTATGAAAACTCTTACCTTCTTGCAAAAATAACTTGATTACTTGAATTTTTTGAGCTCAAAAGCCTTCAAATGGCTGTTCTTAAGCTATGGTTCTAGGTGTTCTTGAGAGAAAATAAAAAGATGAAAAGAGAAGAGAGAAATAGCAAGAACACCATGTAGTGTGTGTGTGAGTGTGTGGTGTGGCATGTGAAATAGAGAGTGAAATCTGATGTTTGATGTTTTATTTGGTGAATAAGTGTTTTGTTTAATTAAAGAAAGAGTTAGAGTAATTAAATAATGTTTAGAAGTTGTTTTAATGCTAAAACTTCATTAAAATCGATGGCTAAGATTAAAATGCATCAAGGGATGAGATTAGGCTGCTCTTAAAGGAGATTGGTGGTCATTTAACATATTTTGGGCTTTTAGGATTTATTGAAATAAAATAAATTTAAAAGAAATTAATTTGACGTAAAAATAACTACAATATTAAAACTAGTCTTGTATCAATAAAATAAATAATAAAATAAAATATATTTTGGTCAATTAGTAAATAAGGTAAAATAATTAAAATAATTAAAATAGTGAAGTAAGACTTCTATTTAATTAAAATCAACATTGAATCCTCAACAAAATCGATTTTCCACATTAGCCCCAAACACAATAATTTTCAATAAATAAATAATACAAAGACTTATTAATAAAAGTTATTATAAATAAGCATCACATAATATTCACATAAGTACATAAAAATATCTTACACAATTATGTCACTTAGAAATAAAGAATATAAAAAATAGTCAAGAAATTCTTAAATAAAGAAATTCTCACACGTGCGTGCGTGTGTGTGTGTGTGAAAATGAATGTAGGTAAATAAGGGGTGTTACACCCTTCCTCTCTTAAAAGAATTTCATTCTTGAAAATGCTATTATCATACCTCAAATCAAATTATGATACTTCTTTAGCCAATCATCATTTTCTTAAGTGGCATCTTAAATTCCATGATGTTCCCATAATATTTTAACTATAGGAATCTTCTTGTTCTACAAATCCTTAACACTGCGTTCCAAAATTCTCACAGGCTTCTCTTCATAACTTAAATTTGGATTTAACTGAAGCGGCTTATCATTCAATACATGATCAGGGTCAAGGTTATATTTCTAAAGTTGTGAAACATGAAATACAATATGTATTCCTGTCAGTCTATCTAAAAGTTCCAATCTATAAATCACGAGTCTAATCTTTTCAGTGATAAAAAAGGGTCCAACATACCGAGGACTTGACTTTATACCCTTCGGATGTTTCAAAATTCCTTTGTTTGGTGTTAGTCTTAGAAATATAGAATCTCCTACTTGAAATTTAAACTCTTGTCTTTTGTTATTGGCATAACTTTTCTGTCGACTTTGTGCAGCCTTTATCTTTTCTTGCACTATTTTCACTTTTTTATCCATGTCCCGAATACTAATTCCTTTGTCATTATTATTTAGTCTTCCCATCCCCAATACAATAGAGTTTGATATTTTTGGCCATACAATGCCTCAAAATATGCCATTACTATTGAAGTTTGATAACTTTTGTTATATGCCAATTCTGCAAATGGAATTTTGTTTACCCAATAATTACCAAAATTAAGTACACAGGCTTGAAACATATCTTCCAGAATCTGTATCACTCTTTCAGATTGTCCATTTGTTTATGGGTTTGTAGATGTAATGAAATTTAGTGTTGTTCCTAATGATTCTTGAAATTTTTCCCAAAATCTTAAAGTCAAACTGGGATCTCTATCTGAAACAACACTTGTAGGCGCTCCGTGTGGCTCACAATTTCTTGAATGTAGACTTGGGTTAACTTATCTATGGAATATTTCACATTTATAGGAATAAAATGAGCAGTCTTAGTTAATCGATCCAAAATCACCCCAACTGCATATGTTTTATTCTTAGTCATTGGCAATCCGGTAACAAAATCTAATAGTAATATATTCCCACTTCTATTGTGGTACCGGGAAAGGTTGTAACAAACCTACTGACTTCTTATGTTCAGCTTTCACCTTCTAGCAAGTCCTATATATAGATACATACCATGTAATATCATTTTTCATTCCAAGCCACCTAAACCTTTTCTTTACATCTTGATACATTCTTACTTCTCCCGGATGAATGGTGTACTAGCTCTTATTAGTTTCTTCCAAAATTTTCCTTTTCAATTCTTCAAAATTAGGTATACATAACCTTTTGCGAATGTACAGCACTCCACAATCATCTATTCAAAAATCTGAATTTTGTTTTTCCAATTCCTTATCTTTGGTATTGTGAAATTCTTGGTTACTCAACTACACATCCACAATTTCTTACTATAAATTAGGAACCACGATCAAATTTCTCAACCAAATTTTCTTTTCTTCCACTTCGGCTTCCAATGATAACACTTCTTGTATAGCCTGCACTTCTTGTACTCTCTACCTAGTTATTTGAACTTTTCTACTCAAGGCATTAGTAACAATATTAACTTTCCAAAGATGATAATTAATGGGACATCAATATTCTTCTAAAAATTCCATCTATCTTTTCTACCTTTGATTCAAATCCTTTTGTGTAAATATGTGCTTCAAACTCTTAGGATCAGTAAAGATTTTATAATCTGCTCCGTACAAATAATGTATCCACTTCTTCAAAGTAAATACAACAGTGTTGGAATATATACCTAAAATAGACTATGTATTTTTATTTTTAAAAATTAATAAAATATTTCATTCATTAATGGTTGTTTATTTACATACATGTGCACATTAAGGTTTAAGTGTGTTAGTAAGTAATCTACATGATTAGGTTAAACTTTCATAGAAATGTGTAGAATATGGGCTACTAACACATAAGCAAAAAATGTTCTTGATCGATTGATGAAGCTGGATACTTCATCAAGGTTTAGATCATTACACTATGGTTTCTAAATAAGGAAGGGTTACCTTTAACTAGTGAATAGTACACTCACGCCAATAGTGTAAACGTATTTAGAATACTAATGCATAAATTTTGGGTGGATAAAAATCATCAAATTTAAATTCATCCCTTAGTCAAGTTTTAATTAAAACATTAATATCAAAATACACATACGAGCAAGTATACTCATCACAAGCATATCATAGGGAATTAACGAGTATCGATCCTTAAAGGAATAAGTACACACCAATCACTTTTCATTCATTGTTTAACTGACTAAATAAAGTGATAAGATAATATAAAGAAAAATAAAGAAATATGTACAACTCAAGGATGTAGGAATGTGCAATTTGGACAACAATCCTAGAAAACATGACACTGAATCATTTAACAACTATCTTAATTAATCATCATCTTAACATCATGAAGGAATATAAAGTAAAGTTCAAACGTTTCCCAAGTTATGAATTCACTGATATAGACTCTACTTCTTTCCCAATCTATGAAATCAATATCTCTTAATAAAATTAGCAGATTTTCCAATCAAACCAACATAACCAAAAGATACATTTAACATAATTCCTCATAAGCATGAAATTAGTCAACAACCCTATACTATAGGTGAAATTAACTAGTCTTTGATCACTTAGGTTCTTTGGTCTTAATGTCATTTTCCAAGTCTGTTAAGAAATAACAAATATGAAATCAATAAAATTAAATCAACTCCTAACGTCGTTTCCCAAGTCAATTAGAAGCAAATCTAACTTCATCAATTCTTCCATAATCACAAACAATCAAATACCAAATTCGATAAAAAAAAAATTGATCAAATAGCTAAATTAATACAAAAATAAAAAATCCCAAAATATTGTCAAATTACAATAAAAACATTAAGTACATCATTATTCTAGAAAAAGAAAATAAAGGTCAAATAAATAACTCATAGACAAGCCTCCTTCTTCTTCCTTGAAGACTCTCTTGAACAATGCTCATTGATGTGATGAATTCCTCCTTTTATGAGTGATTTACTAATTTGATCCTTGAATTCATACTGTTGTCTTATGTTTTTATTGTTTAAATAAGCTTCAAATATGCTAAAATTTGTCCCCTAAGAGTTTTGGGTCGAGAATAGATTGGAAAATACTAAAACTCTTGGAAATTATGAAATCCGCACAAAAATTAGAAAGCTTGCTGACGTCGTACAGAGCAGAACCGGAGCCAGAGCCGACACTAGCTTGGAGGATCATGACCGGTGCTTGCTGTACTCTCTCACCTTGGGTATGCTCTATTTTTTAGCTAAAATTTCCCCTATTTCCAAAATAGGGCCGGCGTTGGCTCCGTGGGGTCACTTCTAGCGGCGTCCGTACACTGACGGCGATGGTTTTGTCGTTTTCTGCAATAAAAGTCCAAAACACATTTCCAATGGTAAAATATCAATTATGAAGGAATATGCCTAGTTATTACAACAAATATATTACAAAAACCCTCAAATAACTAAAAAAATATAGATAAATTTTACCCCTATCACATTCCCCCATACTTGAACCTTTGCTTAACTTGAAGCAAAGTCCTTAAACAAAGAAAAACAAGACATTCTTTCAAAAAGTCCATTTAGAACAAAATCGTAATTACCTTTGAAACTTTAGATATGTCCTTGTCATTCTTTCGACCATTTGAAATCATTTACAAAACATAATACCAAACAAGATATATCAAAGCCCTTGAAGTTAAATTAAGTAACTTTATACACTAGTCTAAGAACGTTATTTCACACTTCAAGTAAAGCATGGATAACATGATTCATATAAGTTAAGCTGTCTATCAACTCAAACATTATAAGTCCAAAAATTGCATAACTTAAGTCATGTTTTGAGGAAAACACTCAAAATGTTTTTCTCTGGATTTTTTTTTTTAAAATGACTTAGGGAATTTATAGCCTCAAGTGTATGGATTTCTCTTTACACACTGTATTAGCCCCCTTATAGTTATCACTCATCATTTTTTTCCCCCTAACAATCTTTCTCTTTTTATTTTTTACTTTTGGGAATTTATAACCTCAAGAAAGTAGATTTCTCTTTACTATCCGTATTGGCTCCTATAATCAAGAAAAACTAATTTTTTTCTTATCAACAATAATAATCTCATTTCTTCTCAATAACAACAATCACAACAATTGTCCACAATATTTTCTCATTCCTCAACATAGCTAAAAGTCAAGCAAAATTCAATCCCATAATATAAGAGTTAGCCAATAATCTTTCCCATATTCCTCACATTATCCATATTTAAACTAGATGAGTCAAATATTACTCAAATACCAATGCATAAACACGATTAATTAAAATTCTCAAGTCTTAACATATCTTATCCAATAAACCATTTTAATGTCAATAAAAATCCACCAAATGAATGACACATCCAATATCCAAAGAAGAAAGATAATCACAACCTTGCTAAGGCATTGACACCACAATTTCTTTTAAATTTCAGAAAAGATATGGAAAATATTTTCAAAACTAACTCTCCCCCACACTTAAATTGGACATAATCCTCAATGGAAAAAAAAATATGACAATAAAGCAAAGCCAAGAAGACCAAAAATAATTAAAGAGGAAGAATAAAGAAAAGAAAATACTCCTATTGCACTCAAACTTCAACATGTTCGAATTCATCACATGGAGGCAAAAGGAAAATTGTACCTAAAAGAAAACAAAAGAAACAAAAATAGAAGCATAAATCTAGAAAAAGAACAAGAAAATCAAAACAAAGGAAAAGAAGTAACTAAAGCAACTAAAAAGAAATCCTAAGAAAGGTCAAGAAAATATAAAAAGAAAAGAAAGCTGAAGATAAGAAATACATAAGAGTGGAAAAATACTCAATTTTCATCATCATGATCATGATCATCATCCTTAGCATTGGCCCCATGTCTACCATCGCCTCCTTGAGTGCCCAAAAATCTTTGCATCCATTGTGCCCATTGTTGTTCTTGAGCATCTTGCAATCTAGTGAGGGCAGTCATGGATTTGTGCAACTGTAGTAACATCTCTGTTTGGGTTTCCATGCCAACTCTCAAATGTTCTAATTGCCCTTGCACCTCAACCTCAAAATCACCCCTAGATTAGGTTTGGGAACTACTAGCACGAGCTCAAGGTGGTGGTGCCAGATGCTTTTCTTATTTGGGTAGAAGTTCGACTCGTCCCAAATACTGCGAATCAAAAGGTCATAACCAATGCCTTACCTCCATACTATACTGATAACCACAACTAGTAAGTGTTTGCTTAGTAACTGTATCATACTTCGTTGTGGTTTCAGTAAGTTCTCCCTCCAAGCTAATGCTAAAGGCTTTAAAAATTTTCATTACACGAGGGGGAAGACAAAAGCTTTTGTAGAGAGGCAAGAATAGAACACATCTCACATAGATTGAATGATTAGAGGAGTAAGTGGGATGGGTAAAGTATGCATTATCCTATGAAGAATATACAAGTTAATAACATGGGACTCATTGAACCCATTAGTTTTTGGAACAACATTGTAAGCAAAGATATAGAAAAGGGCGCGTAGGTTGGCTTCAAGATCATTGTTAGAGTAAAAACCTAATTGCCCTATAGGACCTCTCCTATATAGTCTCAAGACAGCTCTAGTATCAAACAATATCTTTTGGTTGTTGTGATCTACAACTAACCAAGGACCTTCGTCATTTACATAGAGGATGGCAGCTAATCTTTCTCTATCTAGAAAAATGGGGGTGCCTTTTACTCTAGTCTCAATGGTCTCAAGATGGTTAGTGCGTTTTTGGACCATGTTAGCATAAAACTCTTTAATCAACATAGGGAAATAGGGTCCTTTAAGCTGAATAATTGGTCCCTACCCCAAGCGTCTAAACATGATGCCTAACTTGAGGGCATGGTCTAATGAGGGTGCGAAAGTGCGTTCGACTATAATCATATTGGTAGCCCTCTTAGTGTACCACTCTTGGTAGGATGGATCAATGAAATCAGTAGCGTGTAAGAATAATGGGTCTATGGAAGTAGGGGAACAGGAAGATGAAGCCCTAGCCCGTTTTGATGATTGACCCCTCTCTCTAGGCATGGTGAAAGGATATGAAGATGGCTAAGTAAGACGATGACTAAGTTACCACCCCAATGGCACAACAACACTTAATATAAGCAAATCACCACAGCACAACTTCACACATAATCCCACACTCCACAATTTTTAATCAATCCAACTCAACCACATTGCACAATAACAATTAACCCAATCTCTTTTCAAAATTGCAAGAACAATAATAGAAAACTATAATGTAAACCATAATATGGTTCACAATGACTTCACAACTTGATTATAGCATGAAAAACATATCCATATTCCCAGATAAAAGTATTGTCTAAGCATAGCACAAGAATACATCAGCAAAATAATTGTCATAACCAAGAATATACCATCTATGATTATACTATGGACATGTTAGTGTAAAAATAACCCAAGAATCATACTCTCATGCTATTCCATTCATAATAATGCAAGGAAGATAAGCCAATTCAGCCATCAAAACCTAGACATGAAATTTTTGGCCAAAAATAGGAAAATTCCAATTGTAAGAATTTAACCATAGGAATGCAAGAAAATTCATACCTTTGTGTTCTACAATGCATGGGCAAGCAAAAGATGTAATCTTTTTGATGAAATCCTTGCTTGAAAGGAGGGATTTGAAAGTGGGTTTTTGAAGAAAATGGTGAAAATTTTCAACTTTGGATCCATTGATTCAACAAAAACAAGAGGATTTGGTGTTGGATTGATGTTATTGAAAGAAAAAAAAAATGGAATCGGTGGTATAGAAAAGACGCCGGGTTGAGAGAAAAATTGAGGGAAGTGAGCTATTGTGAAACCCCAACTAAAACCAACCATAGAGTAAAGGGGTTGGGATATATATCATATTTTCTTGCATGCATAAATATATTTTTATATGATTTTATGTGCCTTGGATATGTGATTTGTAGCCTAGATGGCTCGATTGTGGTTGTTGAGTAAGAAGGGCAAAATGGTAATTTTTCTCGGGAAGGAAATAGGGAGATAGCTTGAGGATTAAATAGGAAAAATATTTGGGAGAAAAAATAAGAATAAGAGTTGTTGTGGTTTAGTGGTTATAGCTTTCGAATAAACCCTTGAGGTCTTAAGCTCAAATTCCATCATTGGAGTTTTAGCATGATTAAATTTTATTTTTGTTTAGGAAGGCTATTTTCACTGCAAAAAAATTGACTTTTGGCAATGCCAAGAAAGTGTGGCAAAAGTGGCCAAAACCGTGGCAAATATGTTTTTGCCACGGAAATGCCACGGTTTCCGAGGGTGGGCGTTGCGGCCGTTGCAAAAAGTTTTGCACAGTTGTGCAACCATGGGGAATACTTTTTGCCACGGAATTACCACAGTTTTGGAGTCACTGTAAATAAAGTGTGGAATTTATTTATGGACTTTTGCCACAGGTTTTCCCAACAGTTATTAACTGTGGGCAAAGATTTCAATTTTTTGTCATGGGTTTTCCAACATTTTACAACCGTGGGGAATATTATTTGTTACAATTAAATTTCTGTTGGAAATAATCTTTTTTGTTACGGTTCTTTTCTAAATTGACATAACTGTGAGTAATGCCATTTTGCAACGATATACCTGCTGTTGTAATTAATACTTTTTGCCACGATTATTTTCTAAATTAACATAACCATGGGTAATGCCTATTTGCTACGTTTTGTTGCTGTTGTAAATAATTTTTGTCACGATTCTTTTCTAAATTGACATAATCATAGGTAATGCCCATTTGCTATGATTTCCTTGTGCGTAATTAATACTTTTTGCCACACTCTAAAGCTTCAAAAAATAAGAATGGTACGCAATTTTTGTACAACTTTCCATATTTTTTACATCCGTAGTGAATGAACATTGAATTCAATATGATGATATTGACAAATTGTTTTTCCTTCTACTTTAACAAGATCATGTACTATACATATAGAACTATGAAAACAACTAATATTAACAACCAACTATCATTCATTGAATAAATATTAAAAATGCCATCTTCCATTAATAATAACTTAATATATACCAAAAAAACTAAATGGAGTCTGATATGTGCCAGGAATCTAATCCTTGATATTAATTCAAAATAGTCCCCAAAAAAAAACCACAATTGCAACCATGACATCCAACAGAGGTCATAAAAATTCATTGAGGACAAAAAACAATGCCATAGTTAAATGAACCTTCAACCACCCCATAGTTAAATGAACCTTCAACCACCTTGATCTTCATTCATCCTGTCATTAAGAAAAAAAAAAGGATAAGATTACTTCTTAATAAAGCTACAATCTGAACTTCTAAAGTCACTACAAAACTTGTCTCAGATATATATAATCATCCACTGTAATATAAAATTCGGAATTATTAAGCACATAAGCAGCTTTGAAGAAATCTAATGTGCATTGACATACAGTGAAACTTAAAATGCTATGTATCACCACATTTGCATGCATTTGAAGCATTTGCGGCTTCGAAGCATTTGCATGCACCAGACAAAGATCATTTAAAAGTGATTTACAGAAAATTCTCAACAATTCTAGTCCCAACAGGAAATCTCAAGTGCAATTGCCAGCAAACGATAAACACAGGAGGATCATAATATCCGATAAAATGAAGATGCATTACTATATCATTCAGGTGGTAATTTTTCAAAAGATAAACATCCAATAAATAAAGCCCCAACTTCAGCATCACCGTAACAATACCATACATAAGCTATAATATGTGATCCACACATCATCATAAACACAAACTAAAATAACCATATATACTTGAAGAAAGGGATGAAGGTTTAACAAGATTCAAATTTTAAGGTGGTATTAGATACAGAGGTAAAAACTCACCAGTGAACCTTATTGTTAAGTTATATTCTGACCTAATAGTTATGAGCACATATTTCTAAAGGGAGGAATAGAGTCAATAGATTCCTTAATTTCATCATACATCAACACTTACAAAAGCACATCATGTCAACCACTCCCATTACCCTCTCTGCATTAAAATCCAATTGATAAGATAATACTTAGCCATTTAGCATCCCACCCCATCTTGTGGTCCCCAAAAGAAATGAAGCAACTACATTGACATTTCCACTAACTTGCAGAGACATAAACACTTGCAGCAATCTCAAAGTTAGGAAAGTACTGAAAGCAACATTTAGGCCACAAATGAGTCTTGGGTGTGAAAAAAACTGCTTATTTCTTTTTTTTTCTTTTTTTTAGACAAATAATATTTCTTTTTTCTTTGTCCTTTGCATTAAAAGAATAGATTACAAAATGATATGATTCAACCTCAGACCCATTTAAATGTAGCAGATAACAGCGGGGCTCGAGAATTGATGTATATTCGAATTATAGGAGCTAGAAATCGTCAGATGGTCACCAAAACATGGACTAAGTACAAGGGAAAAAAGAAATTAGTCCAAATCCTACAATAGTGAATATCAAGAGCAGCTATCATCCACATCTTTTGTGCATAAATTAAAAATAGGACCACAAGATGACAGGGTACTAACCAAATAAAATTGATATTTCTACTCAGAACATGTGGTAGGGACTAGAAGTCTGATAGAACCATAGAAACATGAGGATTTTGAACTATAAGAAAAATGAAATAGTCGTCACTGATGCATGAAAAATTATGTCATTTGAACTAGGTATAAATATACCACGACACTTACCACACCCTCCTCCCCCCCCCCCAAAAAAAAAAAAAACACCTCGCGTAAAAATGAAAAATCCTTCTACCTTTTTTCAGCATGAGTCACCGCATCTTTACTTTAATCCAACTTCATTGTCCAACTCACCAAACAAACTTCAACCCTTGAAATATAAAAGCACCAATAGAATTAAATAATAAGATAAAACCAAGTCATTGAGGTCTAGATTACCAGAATATTTGTATTCCCTGATTTATATTCAAATTCAAGTTTCTCATCATCACTTTGAGCATAGATAGACTAGAATGTGAAGTGTGTAACTGGGATTCCATCTGGGCATTGATGATTATCCATTATAATCTAAGAACATAAAGACCTTCACAAAATCCAAATTCTAGAGAAAGAAAAGTAGCAAGAATATTTCCAAAAGATGAAGTCTACTATTTTTGTGGCTTTCCTGTAGCATACAACAATAGCAGAACCAGTGGCAAAGACAAGTAAAAAGATGGAAACATCAAAATGCAGGCTGAACCATCAAGATTGCTACATGGTTAGCAGTAGGATTTTTCCTTGTACACTCCTAACAAATTAACATAATTGTTGATTCCATTTCAAAAATTCAAAAATAATTAAGAAAAAGAAAAACATCAAATGCCTCGCTACAGAAAAATATGTTCTAAAGTTTTAGTTCTTCCCCGAAATTAATGCTGAAGCTTTTTTCTAGGCCCTTCTTTCCACTACCACCAACAACTAGATTTCCTCTTTACATCATGGCAACAAACTCATTATAATCGATATGCCCATCCTGCAGAATCAGAAATCAATATTAGGGACTCTTCTTCTGTACCAAAGTAGGCTGGTGTTCTCAATATCGAACTCCTTGCAGGCTTGTTGAAGTTCATGTACAGTGATATACCCACTTCCATCCTTATCAAAATAGGAGAAAGCAAAAACAAAGTGATCCTCTTTCTCTATTTTGTTAAGGTGGAGTGTTGCAGCTATAAAATCCACATAATCAATTGTTCTACTATTATCAACATCTGCCTAGAATTTTCAAAAAATGAAGCAAATCACTAATAGGTTTGAGCATATATAGAGACCACCTTCCCTAGAAATCAGTAATCTATCACGAAAATGCTAGTACTCCTAAGATTTAGAGAAAGAAGCTCTATTTTCATGATATTTATCAATTTCAGCTAGCACCTAGTAGTAACTTTTTACCAATACATAGGAACAAAATTGACATGTACATTTGGTCAAACACACACTGCTTGCATGAGAAACAACTTCATTTTAATGGTCCCACACAGAAAAAAGCTTTGAGACCTAGACTCCTATAATTCTTCAAAGCAATAGAAAACACGCCAATTCAAACTGTTACTCCTTACTCTATCAAACCCTTCTTAACATCTGCCATAAAAAAATTAGTACATAAGTGAATGGTTGCACACTTCAACAACCCATCGAGACCCTCCACCCCCTCTGGCTCCTTGTACCTCCTATTTGGTAGGATTACATTTTTGCCTCAATAATGAGAAGCAAAGCATTTATAATAAATCTAGTAACAAAACACAGCATTTTGGAGTTGTCTTAATTTCAGATGAAGAATTAGTAGAATTATTATTAATTTCTTGACTTTAGATAAAGCATTTCTCTTTCAAAGTAAGCAAATACATAAGGAAATTTATTTCTAAAACAAGATAAAGAGGCCAAATTTTTCTGGCTCATTATTGGTAAAGGCTTTAATTTACTACATACTTCATGATCTGCTAAGTTAACCAAATGGAAAAAATCCTAAAAATAAAATGGCATTCTCCATTATCCCAAAAACAGAAGGTTAGAATAGTGTAAAATCAATTATGAAAGGGATATAAAGTCATCACATAAATGAAGCATTATTCATCAGCCCTAATGGATGTGCAATAGATATTTTAACTTGGGGTTAAATTGCAACTGCCAAACTTCAGATGGAGGAGCTTCGAGTGTGGCGATGGTATTATTGGTAACATCAAACACCCCCGAATAAAGCTATCAATGGAGGTAGAGGCGGCAATTCTACCAGAGGGGTGGGCGGCGATGGAGACGATGCCAAGGCAGTGGCTGATATTGGTCCAAAAATAAGGGTGATTGTTGGGGTCCGATAGTTGTACGGTCTCATCGAGGGAACCGATAAGAAGAAGTATCAGATAATCATTAGTGCTTAGGACCCATGTAGCTGTCCACACTAAGTCGTCGTGGGAATCCCAAATTGTGGCCGGTGAGGCTAGTTTCATAGTAGTGGACTAGTCGTGCTGGTGGTGAGAGTGGCTTTAAACCCTAGTCTGCGGCGATTCGAATATATAGTGGCACGAGGTGGCCATTACTACTATACTGTAAATTGTGAATTTTGTTTGTGCCAAACTGAGATTGGTGGCGAGGGTTAGAGAAATTTAGAGGCCGAGGGAAAATAAAAAAATATTTCATAATTTTTTAAAGTATATTTTTATTACTTTATTTTTTATTATAAAATAAGATTTCATATTGTTTAAAATATTTTGTAATTTATGAAGAGAATATCTATTCTTAAATTTCTTAACGTTAACATATCTAATTAATTTTCTCTTTCTTAAAAATTCAAACTAATAGTTGAAAATTTTAATTAGATCTCCTAAAAACTTTTTGTTTATGAAAAGTTGAGTTTTGAACATCTAAAATTATAATATAAAAAATAATTGTGCTTTATGAAAAATAATATTTATTAGTTATTTTTTATGCTACTAAAATAATATATAAAATGATATCGATGTTATCTATGTAAAAAAAAAAAAAAATACAATTTGAAAAGTATAAAACAATATGCCATGGTTAAGTCTGGAGAAAGACCAAAACAAAGCAGAAAAGAATCAAAATAGAGAAGACCGAAATTGGCTGCAAAATATGAAAGGAGCCTTGGGAGGATTCAACAAGAAAAGGAAGTCGCGGCTCAAAAAGAAGGAAAAAGCTCGTCCGCATCATGATCAGTGAAAAAGAGAACAAACAAACAAAAGAAAAAAAAAACAAGAAGGCAGCCTTGGGAGGATACAGCAAGACAAGTCGCGGCTTACTAAAAAACAAAGAAGAGATTGGCTTGGGTGAGCCAATTTCAGTAAAAGAAGATGTGAAGCTACGACTCAGCAAGCAAAAAAAGAGGAAGTCATTGGTTTTGTGGCTCATAGAAGAAAGAAAGGGGAAATGGCTTCATGGCTAGGGATGCGGCTCGGTTTGGCTTCATAATCTAGCATAATATCTAGAAAAAAATTCAAAACCTAACGCATTTACAAAGATAGGTATATCAAATTAATGATCCAACTGTTAGATTTGTTAAAATCACCAGGAAAAGTGTTATTACAAAATTTGAAGATAATCGGAAAAGACCCTCACCATCAAAGATCTACTTACCATATTTGCTACCACAAAATATTCCCTAAATTATTCTTTTTAAATTACAAACAACCAGCCTTCCTTTTCCTCTCAAATCTAAAAACCCAATTACCAAAACCATTCAAACAATTCTGCTATCCTTCTCCCACAGAATTTCGGCCAGCTTCAACCAATTTCTCTCCATTCTCTCCAAACCTTCAAGAACACCAAGAACACCTACTACCATTCTCACGCCTAAGACCATCCAAAACCACTTCAATCTTCTCCAAAAACTCTAGATCATACCTACTCAACCCCTTGAAACCACTTCTGCAATTTTTAACGTCAAACACTGAAATCAAAGTCTCACTTTCGGATAAAAACCCAGAATTTCCTTGAAGGCTCAACAACACATTCAAGGTAAGCATGAACACTCATCTTTATCTTCTTCCACCTTTGACTTTGATGAGTATATGCTAATGAACTCTCTTTTTCTCTCTCTCTTTCTCTGTCTCTCTCTCTCTCTCGGCTGAATGGTTACTTCAACCATGGCCATATTTTCTTCTTCTCTCTTGGACGGATCAAGTCTTCTAAGAGTAAGGCTTCTCTTGAAATGACTTCATGGTAGTCATTATCCAAGTAAGCCTCTTCAACCTTCTCGTTAAATCTTAGATTCATGTCTCTACAATGTTTTGGGAAAAGAATGGATTCTGATTAAAGTTTGAGCATGCGTTTTGTGTTGGAGTTGGGATTGAAGTATGAGAATGGATGTGCTTTGCGATGGAGTTGAGATTGAAGCATGAATGAATGTGTATATATGATGGAGTTGGGATTGATGCATGAGTTGATTGTCGTGGTTGAATGTATGGCGTCATAGGGTTTGTTGCATGTCTTCATGTTGTGAGTGGTATGAATGATCATGCATGTTAGAGATTATGTCACCTTTGGTGAATAGGGTTTATGTTCTTGTATTATTGTTGAGGCAATGCATATGATTATGTTTAGTGGAGTTGAGATCATGTGTTGGTAAATTTAGATCTATGCTTTTATTCATGGTTTGGATGTTTTGATAATTGGTATAGAGTGAATGTTCATGATTAGGGTTAGCAATAGAAAGTATGATCATGACCTTGTTGTCCCTAAGCTAATTAAGTTAATCAATTTTATTTCATCAATAAAATGATTAATACTATAATTTCTTCTAGTAAATTTGAAAACCCTAGGAAAATGTGGATTTGGATTCTTATATAAAATAATGATATTTTAGTCAAATAATTGATAGCTTTTATTAAAGAAATAAAATATATTGATATTATATAAAATAATAACATCAAATAAAGCCTTTTATATAAATAATCATAATCGATAAAATATTAATTTTGTAAGTCTTATATTCATAAATACTATTAAAATCTATTCATTATCTTTTAATCAAATACATTAAAATTTATTTACTATTAATTTTATTTAATTACCAATTATTTTATAACAATTAATTATTAATAGATTATTATTTTAAATAATTCCATCTTAGTCCTAGGACTTTTCATCAAATAAACCCTAATTTATTTATAGCAAGATTTAAACCTTCAAATTATTAGTAGCTATTTCACAAACCCTAGTTATTTCAATATCAAGCTAGATTTATTTTATAAACCCTTTCATTTATTATCTAGCCATAAAACTTGGGACATTAGGGTCATGATTGTAGTAAGTTGAGCTAGGTTTATTTGTGAAAGTGAATTTTAGCTTGAGTTTAAGTATGGCTTATGTTTATCCTAGGCGGGTATAGGTCAGCTGTTGGAGATCTTTATTTTATCTCGAGCAAAGGATCAGGTAAGCTCCTGCAGAAAACTTGTTTGTTGTAAAAAGTTATTATGGCAAGCTAAACACGAAGTTTGTGAACACTAATTTGGTAAAGGCAATTAAGGACTGTTTCTTTTCTTGATTCAGTCAAACAAATTATCTAAAAATCTTCAAGTAGTTTTTCTCAAACACTAAACTATTTCTAAAACTAATTTTTGACAAGGACTTTGGAAACCCTTGATTGCCATTTTCAAGTAAAGCTATGTTTTATCAGTTTTATCTCAAGTGGGATGAACTACGTTGAGTACTCAATAAGGGTAGGCAAGTAGTACTAGTTTTGAAGAGCAAGAGTGAGTCTTCTGGCAGGAGGCCACCTCCAGAAGTTGAACTCAACTTAGAGAAATGCCAGTACTACTTAGTCATGCCGGTCTGAGCTAGCAGGTTTCAGTCATGTGGACTGTGTGTTGTTGGAGTGGACAACCGGTTTTTGTTTGGGTGTAGAGAAGGAGGAGAATCTTACCCGATAGGCCGATCACCTACCTTTTTGATACTCTACACAGTGTGGTATTCTGATCGTTGTATGGTTATGGGGCCCAACGTGTGGTAACTTATGACCACCCTTTCGAGTGGTTGATTTTATTGTATATGTATGGTTGGAAAAGCCAAAATGGCACTCTTGATTTTGAACATTATTTATTGCTTGCTAGTATTTTTCCTATGAAGTTATTACATTTTGCATTCACGAACTGTTTTCACTGAACACTCAAAGCACACGCGGACTTACTGAGATTTTTATCTCATCACCCTTTTTACCATGATTTCAGGTCAATCCTACTGTGGGGATGAGTAGCTAGTTGTTACCTGCCACGGAAGATATTCTGTTATTTATTTTATGTAATGCTTTGGGATTTGAGAGTGAACAATTTTTATTTTGGATTTATTCATGAATTTTTAGGTTGTAATAAGTTTTAAATTTTAAAATATTGTTTTATTTTTGTTCTGTGTCCTAGTTATAAAGACCCATTGTCCTTTGGACGGGGCGACATCCCTAGTCCTGTTAGGCCTAGGTAGTGGGGTGTTACAAGTAGTATCAGAGACTAAGTTTAGGCAAATATTGATAGTATATTTTCTATTTATTTAAATTCAAATCTTTATCTAACCTATCTTTTTTATGCTGTTGGATGGTTAGACTTCTTAGAACAGTGAGGAATAGGCAGCAATGGCATCTTCCTATCCCTATCTACCCAGAAGACCTTCCAGTACCTTAGCCTGCTCCTCAGCCAGTTATTCCGTTGGAAGATAGTAGTGATGATGAGGTCCCGATCCATAAGCCACCCGCAATCCCAGTGATAGAAATAAGTTCTGACAGTGATGGTGAGGAGATAGCCGTGGAGCATGTTCCCCAATTTGTTGGTCCTATAGTGGATTTATGAGCAGATAGTGATGACTCGAGGGAGATAGATTATGAGTCTCCACCTAGGCCTTCTTTCATTCCTCCACCCAGCCGAGTTAAGCCCGGGGAGAGTTCTATGTGATTCGGGAAGGAGCCAATGGAGGGGTTTGCCAGTGGGGTTGGGGTAGACTTCTCTAAGAACTCTGGAGGATGGTTGTATGAGGCTGATTTTGAGGATTCTGATGAAGACTAGAGGGGCTAAGAGTTGTTAGGATCAAGATTATTTATTTACTACTTTTCATAAACTTCTATGTTAAGGATTTCATTCCTGTTTACTACTTTATTCCCAGTTTTATGAAAATAAGAGTACTTTGAGTGCTCTAAGGTTTGAAAAATTTTTATGCAATCCTTTATACAAAAACTTGCATCTGATTTTCTTTACTTAAACCTGAATGTGAATACATGCTCAAAATGTTTTAAACTTGAATGCATACACTCATTATCTGGGCATGGTTGAGAATGGCACCTAAGCATCTGCAGCTATATCAGGCAGGAGAGTTCTAAAGGCAGAACATGTGGCCCCAAAAGTTGAAACGACCTAAATGCAATCACCCAACCAGGGAATGAGAGTGAGCTAGAATTGGAATTGGGGTCAAAAGAACCTATTGGAGTGACAATGGGGCAAGCATTCAGTAAGATGACCGAGATTCCTCAAACTGTGATTGAACGGAGGATCATGCAGAACATCTGAAGCTTGTATTGGAGAAGCTACGAGAGCACAAGCTTTTCAACAAGTTTAGAAAGTGTGAGTTTTGGATGGATAGTGTGGCATTTCTTAGCCACGTGGTGACCAAGGATGGAATTAAGGTAGACCCAGCAAAGGTTAAAGCAGTGTCAGACTGGAAGCAACCGGAGAACATCACCGAGATTCGAAGCTTCTTGGGATTGGATAGTTACTACAGAAGGTTCATCAAAGGGTTTTCAACGCTCGCATCGCCTATGATCCGATTGTTGAGAAAAGACGTTCCATTTGTTTGGAGTGAGAAATGTGAGAAGAGTTTCCAAGAGCTGAAGCAAAGATTGATGACGGCACCAGTATTGAGTTTGCTAGAAGGAGACAAGCCTTATGTGTTATATACCGACGCCTCGAAAGAAGGATTGGGAGCAGTTTTGATGCAAGATCGGAAAGTGATCGCTTATGCTTCTCGAAAGTTGAGACCCTATGAAGTCAACTACCCTACGCATGATCTGGAGCTAGAAGCCATTGTGTTCACTCTAAAGAAATGGCGACACTACCTGTATAGAGCTGAGTATGAAGTGTTCACCGACCACAAGAGCCTGAAGTACATCTTCACTCAAAGAACTTAAATTTGAGACAGCGAAGATGGATGGAATTCCTGGAAGAGTACCGTTGTCCAATCAACTATCATCCTGGGAAGGCCAACGTTGTAGCTGATGCCTTGAGCAGAAAAGTCGATATGGCCAGATTAAGAGTGTAGGAGATTCAAGTAGTTCAGGAGGTGTTGCACAATATTTTGCTACTAATTAACTAGAAAACCTAATAGGTCACACACAAGAGAGGAATTAATACTCAAGATATTATTTAATAATATTATGAGGTTAATTTACAGGAAAAATAATTATTATGGGCTAATTATAAAGAGTTATAATTGTTTAGGTGAAATTACAATTATTAAAATCCTCATGTGCCTAATTGCAAATTTGTTTGCAAAGCCCACAATGATTTGAGAAGGGCTTCATGATTTTTTTGGAGGCAGTGCATACATACATAAATAAATATGTGTGTGTGTGTGTGTGTGTGTGTGTGTATTAATATTACTAGATGGCCGCTCGATTTGGAGTGATCAAATAGTGGGCCCCATCTCAATTGGAATGATATTACTTTGGACAACTGTGGAGTTTGATTTCAAATTCAAATTAAAGCTTGGTGGGTTAAGGAAAGGCATGGCACACTCCATTTGACGTGACTTGAAAATGGACCCAGCACAATTAGAGTGACCTAACTGTAGATAACTATGGAGTGAGATTCTAAATTCAAATTAAAGCTTAGGAAAAAGTATGGCCCACTCTGTTTGACATGACTTGGAAATGGACCCATCACAATTGGAGTGACAAAACTATAGGTAACTATGGAGTGAGATTTTAAATTAAATTAAAGGTGAAAGTGTAAAGGAAAATATATGGCCCATATGATTTGAAGTGACTTTGCAGGGGGTCCCAATTGTTCTATTTTTTTTCATTTTGAATTCAAATTAAAGGTTACAGTGTAAAGGTATATATATATATATATATATATATATATATATATATGTACCTTTACACTGTAACCTTATATATATATATATATATATATATATATATGTACCTTTACACTGTAACCTTTAATTTGAATTCAAAATGAAAACAAACAGAACAATTGGGACTCCCTGCACACACACACACACACACACACACACATAGTGATACCCCATCTAAAGTACACCTAGAAGTAGGGTATGTGTGACCTAAATGGTATGAGCATGCTTTTATGTGAACACATTTGGCATGGTCTAGATGAATTATGTGAGCTTGTTATGTGAAAAAAATGTTGTGCATATGATGATGGATTTATGTGTAGGATGGCATTAGTTAAAATAATTTAGGCAACTAATCATTAGATGATAAATTATTGATATTTATGTCCTTTTCATACTTGAGAAATTTCTTTTATTTATATCCCTTAGACACTCATTATATGGCTGTTTTATTTAATTGCTTATGTATTAAATTATAAGAAGTAATTAAATATAAGATTAGCAAGAATTTTCTTTTTATTTTATTTTGCATAGAGAGATTTGGATTTCTTAAATTAAATATTTGGTTGGGCTAGGAGAATTATTTAGAGGCGACTACTATGCTTCTAGAAGCCCTATTAGCCACTATATTGGGAAGAAAAACAAGAAAACCTAATTCTTGAGTAATTGAAAAATTATCCTAAAAAGAATATTAATACTTTTTTTTTCCAATTCTATAATGCTTGAGAAAAATTAGGGAACATATCTTCTTATTCTCCGTCATGTGTGCCACCGCCTAGGGCCTTAATACCTTAGGATTTTAGTTAATTAATTAATTGGAGTTTTAATTAGATAAATCCTTTATAAAATAGGTGTTTCCTTTAATTCTTTTCCTATTACCTAAACCCATTAAAACTCCTTTATATAAAACCTAATTAATCAAATTTTCTCTCCTAATTCTTACTCTAGCCACCACACTCTCTCTCCCTCTCCCTTCCACACAAAAATCCCCTTTTCCCCATTAGCTAAAGTTAATTATTTTGCTAATAGAGAAAATTCTGCACAACATAGCAACTTGGGAGTATCATTATGAAGTCGAGTCTTTGGCGTTCTTGGTGGTAACGGAAGCTAGAAGCCATCTACCCCCTTTGCTGTCAGTAAAGGGGAAAAAATTACCGTTTTGGTTCAAAAAAATATATGATCTTATGTGTTTTTTGTGTGGAAAATGATCATTATCATTAGATTATGCTTAAGTATTAAAAAGAAATCAACATTTAAGGGTTTTGATGGAAAGAATACATTTTTGTGCATTATTAATGAAATCTAAAAAATTGTTGATGCTCTAAGACTAAAGTAAAATAAAATAGCAAAGAAGTTATTATTGAAAGGGTTTTTGAACTTGTTAACTATACATGTTTAGGGTGTGATTTATGCTAGAGTTCATGGAAGAAAACCTTTATATTGATATCAACAATTCTTTTTAAAGCGTGAGAAAATAGAGTCTTCTATTTTTACCAGTCAGTTAAGCGCGTGGCTAATTTCGTGTAGACAATTGCTAAATTTGGGAATGGTCAAAATAGAGACGTTGTAGCCATATGTGTGTAGAAGCTCCTTGAAATATTTTGTATTTTTCTGATAAGGTGTTAATAAGTTACAAATTTTTCTTTAAGTTTGGACGAGTCTAAACAAAAAAGTACAATAGCGAAAATAAATAATTTGAGCGTAATTGGGGCTTAATTTGCATGCAAGACCACCTGAACTCCGACTATGATGTAGGGTTTCATGACTCAGACTATAATGCAGGGTTTCATAGTCCACGTTTTTGTTGAGTGGTTGATTTATTTTAGCTAAAGTTAATTATTACGATTGCAAATTGAAAATGCCACTCCTGTGTTTAAAACGGTTGTTTAAGAATGTAATTGCACTTTTGGTATTTCAAAGTGCATCTCATGAAATTGTTTTAAATGAGCACTTCCACCCACCCAGGACTTATTGGGAAATTTATTTCTCACTCATTTTGTGCATGTTTTCAGGGTGTGAGCAATGTTAACACTATTGGGGCTAGAGTCCAAGATTTTGGAACTTTACAATTATTTGTTTTATTTAGAGACAGTTACTCTATTATTTTATATTTTAAGATGTTGTATGTGTTTTATTTGGATTGTAAAACGTTTAGGTTTTATTTGAGATATTTATTTGGACAAGTCTTTAATTACCTCATTATAAAGACCCCTTGTCCTTTGGACGTGGCGACATCTCCATTCTTTTTGGGTAGGTAGCGAGGTGTTACAAGTGATGTCAGAGTCTCGGTTTAGGTAGTATGTATATGCTGACGA